>CABFWB010002187.1:70862-118032 GCA_902151455.1 Timema bartmani
TGTGTGTGTGTGTGTGTGTGTGTGTGACCTCTAATCGGCCACGAATTGAACTTTCGTGTAAGAAAGAAAGATATTCTCATTAACTGTTACTCAAATATTAGATTGTAATGCATTTAATTGGAAAATAAATATATTGAAGCTTTCAAACAGTTTTCTCTTATTTATTTAAAAAAATTAATATTGAATGAAACTACTTTGAATTTAAATTTTTTATCAGAATTTTTCTGCACACCTTTGAGAACCACTCCTCTAGAGTCTTTTTTTTTTTTACATTCGTGTTATTTCACAGTGTCAATACATTGGGTTTATGAAATAGTTGTGTATATGTATGTAGGCATATATATGCATACAAAATTATTTCATTAATATTTAATTGCGTATGTGTATGTGTGTGTAGGTATATATATATATTCATACACAATTATTTCATAAACCCAATGTATTGACACTGTCCAATAACAGAATGTAAAAAAAAAAACTCTAGAAGAGTGGTTCTCAAAGGTGTGCCGTAAAATTCTGATAAAGAAATGTAAATTAAAAGTAGTCTCATTCAATATTAATTTTTAAGATATGACTAATTCAACATTGGTTAGTTCGAAAAAATTGATACTTTAAACCCATCACAGTTACCCATGAAATTCCTATTCAAACCATTGACGAAAAAATACTTTTAATTCAAATTTTAGCAGGAAATATTTGAATGATTCGAAGCTTATATATATTGTTAACTCTCGAGTTAGTATTGTACGCATTTCAAATCTAGCTTAACGATCTTTATTAAATAACCTCATATTCGAAGAATGTAAAATGAATTTTCCTAGAATAGGGGATGTGCTGGCTTGGCTTTCATCACTTCTGTGTGAGAATGCCATCACGTGACGCCCAGCGTGTTGCGCGTGCTCAATGATTTTAACTATGCGAGTTTTGTATGTTAATTTTGTCAGGTTTTTATATTTTGTGTGAATAAATTTTTGTTTATTTTATGTATATACGGTGTATGTGTGCTTTATATAGCATGTATAAAATGTGTATGCTTATATAATATATATATACTATATTTGAGGTTATTGACTTATTGTCATTGTTTAACAGCTGATTAAATACTCACAAAAATGGTTAGTTCAAATTTTGAATATTTCGATTTTTCTACATATCCCTTGAGTTTCAAATTAAACAAGTTCTACTCTGTATATAATAAGAGTTCTACTGTGTACATATATTTTCTATATATATAATAAAAGGCAAAACCCACTCACATTTACATACATACTAATTCACGCCGTTCCCTTAAGCAAGAAACTGTGCATATAAATTTTTAAAAACTCTGTTCTTAATCCATCCTCACTAACATCCTCCTCACTTCCCTATCCTTGCACACTCCCTTCGCTTCAACAACATCCATACACTGAGTCATACATGCTATTTTATTCTTAAAGTTGTTAATGTTTATCTTTTTCATAAATTCGTGTACAACATTTAACCACGCCTCACATAGCATACCCCTTCCTATTGGCCAACACACTCTACCTTCATATATTTGCTTTGTCACTTGATCCACACTCATCCTCTCAACATGCCCAAACTAATGTAAGACGCCTCTTTCACATTTACCTATTGGATTCCCTTTCAAACACTACTCCTTCGGCATCCATTCATTACTGACTCTGTTCATGCAAGTTTTTCCATATACGGGTACATATCTTAGATATCTCATTCGAACCACATTCACCTTGCTCTTGTATTTCTCCTGATAAACCCATACTTCACATCCATAAAACAATGTTGGCGTACACATATCTATATATCCTTTCATCTTTGCTTCTTTCGATACTACTTCATTCTTTGCAATAGTCCACATACATCCAAATAATCTCCTAGATGCATTCCCCCGTCTGTCAATTTCACCATCTATTCTCCAATATTTACAGAACATTCCACCCAGATACAAAAAATCACTCACTTGTTCTAAAAGTTTTCCATTTATACTAAGCTGACTAAGCTGATCGGTCCTTATCAAAAATGATCATCTTCGTTTTGGAGACACTCATACGAAGATCCATTCTGCCTGTCACTACATTCAAACAATTTAATGCAAGTCACGTTCATTCTTAGCTATTAATACGGCATCATCTTTATATAATGGCACTCTCACATTCACATTGTCCATTTATACACCAACCGCAACATTAAACAACCATGGAGACACAACACAACCTTGTCTAACACCATATTCAATGCCAAAACATTCGCTTGAAGCCCCATCCACCTTAATGCACTTTTATCTCCATCATACGCCACCATTATTGCATTTATTAACCATGCATCTACACCATACTTTATCAGACATTCCATAACATACTCCTCCTATTCACCCAATCGCACGCTTTCTCCGGAACAACAAATTCACAATAATCTTTCTACCTTACTGCCATACATTTATCAATAACTTGTTGCAATACAAATATCTGCTCCGTGAACCTCTCTCTGGCATGAAACTACATCATTGCATACCCCTAATCTAATCCACAGTTTTTTCACGCCCCCTCTCTATTAAAACTCTCCCAAAAACTTTGCCTGGAATGCTCAACAAACTAATTGCCCTGTAATTCTTACATTCCCTCTTACTGCCTTTGCCTTTCAGCATTCTTCTAGTCATTAGGATTGTTTCGAAATATATATCACTTATCATATTTTCCCAACCCCTGAAAACAGGCAATTTTTGCGTGAAGGTTCCATTTAGGTACTATGCCATAGCTTTAAGGGGTACAAAAGAGGATTTGAAAGTTTTCAGAATTCCCCTAAGTATATTTTGAACCAGCAGACATAGATCCTTAAAATTTAAAGTGAAGATTCCTTTCTAAAATCAGGCAATATGTTTTTGGAGTTTTTCAAATTGCATAACATAAGAGGGTGGAGAAGGGCAGAAAGGTGTGGGACTTACCCACTCATTACCTTATTTCCCCAAGCCCTTGGCCTGGAAACAAATTTTGCTTGGAAGTAAGGTAGTGGTATTGCCTCACATAACCATAGAAATATAAAATTGAGAGATTTCAAAATGGGACCTCGGAAATTGGAGACCAATAATTTGAAAAAACATTTAGATGAGGTAGAAAATTAAAATTTGGCAGACAGTTAAAGAGACCACTCCAGATAACCCAATAAATCTTAAAATTTTAAATGTATATGAACTAATTGGAGAAAACTGAAAAGTGCTTAATTTTTAGTTTTGGTAATTTTTAAACTACCCATTTCTCCAACCCCCTTTCTAAAACGTATATATCTAGAGCTTTACTATTTTTACTTAACCACCCCCCTCCCTCTCCTTTTCTTATTTTTTGCATTTAATATCTTCAGTATTTTATGGTTAATTGAGTGATATTTATATCTTCTTGACAAATTTTAGTTTTCTAGCAAACAGAAAAGTAGTTGTTTCTATTAGTTTTTGGAAACTCTAAATAACCCGCCAACTCCATTTACAGTTTAACAAATCCTAATTAGAAATTTCAAATTTCAAAACAAATATGGTAGTCTATAGCTAACTTTCTACCTTACTGCTAAATTTAGATTTTATACCCCTACTTCTTGCTTTTTTTCTGGGTTAAAGCCCCCCCTACCCGGTTTCTTAAAGTCTAAGTTAAAAATTTAAACTTTCATCCCTTCTTATTTGTAGTGGTTATTTTATCTACCTGCCGAGTTTTAGTTTTCTACTATACTGGTAAGGAGTTTTTAAATATAAGTTTTTGAAATTTGAACCCCCACTCTCCTTTCTCCAATTCACTAGTATAAATTCAAGTTTCAAGATTTATTTGGTTATCTCTCTCTACCTGTTGGCCAAATGTTAATTTTTTACGTAATCTAAAAAGTTTTTTTTTTCCAACCATAGGCCCCGCTCCCCCATTCCCGGAGCCCCACTTTGAAATGTCTTAATTTTATATTTCTCTTGTTATATGGGTCAGTTAAGCGACTTTACTCCCAAGCGAAATTTCACGTTTCAAGGCCCAGGGTTTGGGGAAATACGTTAATGAGTGAATCACCGAGTCCCACACCTTTCTGCCCCTCCCCACCCTCTTAGGGGATGAAATTTTAAAAAGCCTATAACTAAATTCTAGAATAAAATTAGTAAAACTTCATTTAAATTTCAAGGTTTTTCGTCTACTAATTCAAAAGATACATCAAAGAATTTTGAAATTTTTCAACTCCCTTTTTTTACGCCTTAGAGGAGGTCATATTTTGTTTTATCACTTTCCTATGGCCTAAAAGGAACCTTAACGCAAAATTTACAATTTACAAACACAGAGTTTGAGAAAATACTGTGATGAATGACTGAATGAGTGGTTTTGTCCAATCTACTATATATTATATATATAGTAGACATAACTGCAAAGATTTTAAATGCAAGTCTAATGATATTTTCACGCCCAGGTTATGTTAGATTTGTAGTTGTGAGGTTGGGGGATTATTTTCCTATCACGCTCAGATTACGTTAGGCTTTGAGTTGCTGGGTTTGGAGATTATTATAGTATCCCCGGCTATATAGGGGGACGTTTAAAAACATTCCAACCCGGGAGCAAAACTTATTTTGTGTTGCCCCTGTCTGGTACAATTGCTATACCCTGATTTTGTTGGAAGAACATTAGAGAAAATTCAAACATCTTTATTTGCGGCCAACATTGATCATATTTTATCATATTATTTCTGTTATTTTATAGGTATTGATAATATCTATCAAAAGTGACAGGTGGAGATAGCATGACTTGATGTATGAATATATTAAAATGGTTTTAGTAACTAACTTCTACTGTTCTTCCCACCAAAATCATACTATAGTAACAAGTCATTTGTTTCTCTTATCTTCAAGGAGGTGGTCCAGAAAGTATCCGAGGTAACGACGGCCGATGGCTGGGCTCGGCCTGGCGCTCCTCCGTCATCCACGCGGTGCTCATCTTCGAGGCGGGGGCAGGTCTTGACGTGGCCTTACTTCGCCATCTCTTACTCACCCGCGTGGTGCCCTTGTATCCAAGACTCACCAGGAGACCTGTCCCTCTACCTCTTTCTGCCGGGGCCGGACACTGCTGGCTGCCGGACTCACATTTCAACATCGAGAAACATGTCTTCCCTGGGCCGCCCTTGCTCACCACGGAGAAACAACTTCAGGTGAGAAACATATCTTTCCTGGGCCGCCCTTGCTCACCACGGAGAAACAACTTCAGGTGAGAAACACGTCTTTCCTGGGTCGCCCTTGCTCACCACGGAGAAACGACTTCAGGTGAGAAACACCTCTTTCCTGGGCCGCCCTTGCTCACTACGGAGAAACAACTTCAGGTGAGAAACACGTCTTTCCTGGGTCGCCCTTGCTCACCACGGAGAAACGACTTCAGGTGAGAAACACGTCTTTCCTGGGCCGCCCTTGCTCACTACGAAGAAACAACTTCAGGTGAGAAACCCCTCTTTCCTGGGTCGCCCTTGCTCACCACGGAGAAACAACTTCAGGTGAGAAACACGTCTTTCCTGGGTCGCCCTTGCTCACCACGGAGAAACAACTTCAGGTGAGAAACACGTCTTTCCTGGGCCGCCCTTGCTCACCACGGAGAAACAACTTCAGGTGAGAAACACGTCTTCCCTGGGCCGCCCTTGCTCACCACGGAGAAACAACTTCAGGTGAGAAACACGTCTTCCCTGGGCCGCCCTTGCTCACCACGGAGAAACAACTTCAGGTGAGAAACACGTCTTCCCTGGGCCGCCCTTGCTCACCACGGAGAAACAACTTCAGGTGAGAAACACGTCTTCCCTGGGCCGCCCTTGCTCACCACGGAGAAACAACTTCAGGTGAGAAACACGTCTTCCCTGGGTCGCCCTTGCTCACCACGGAGAAACAACTTCAGGTGAGAAACACGTCTTCCCTGGGTCGCCCTTGCTCACCACGGAGAAACAACTTCAGGTGAGAAACACGTCTTCCCTGGGTCGCCCTTGCTCACCACGGAGAAACAACTTCAGGTGAGAAACACGTCTTCCCTGGGCCGCCCTTGCTCACCACGGAGAAACAACTTCAGGTGAGAAACACGTCTTCCCTGGGTCGCCCTTGCTCACCACGGAGAAACAACTTCAGGTGAGAAACACGTCTTCCCTGGGCCGCCCTTGCTCACCACGGAGAAACAACTTCAGGTGAGAAACACGTCTTCCCTGGGTCGCCCTTGCTCACCACGGAGAAACAACTTCAGGTGAGAAACACGTCTTCCCTGGGCCGCCCTTGCTCACCACGGAGAAACAACTTCAGGTGAGAAACACGTCTTCCCTGGGTCGCCCTTGCTCACCACGGAGAAACAACTTCAGGTGAGAAACACGTCTTCCCTGGGCCGCCCTTGCTCACCACGGAGAAACAACTTCAGGTGAGAAACACGTCTTCCCTGGGTCGCCCTTGCTCACCACGGAGAAACAACTTCAGGTGAGAAACACGTCTTCCCTGGGCCGCCCTTGCTCACCACGGAGAAACAACTTCAGGTGAGAAACACGTCTTTCCTGGGCCGCCCTTGCTCACTACGGAGAAACAACTTCAGGTGAGAAACACGTCTTTCCTGGGTCGCCCTTGCTCACCACGGAGAAACAACCTCAGGTGAGAAACACGTCTTACCTGGGCCGCCCTTGCTCAACATACAGAAACAACCGAGGTATTTAGTTCCCTAAATTTGTTCTATGACGTTGTATTTTGATCCCTAAATATATTTCGACAGTAGGTTCTTTAATGTCTTCTAACTTGGTGTATTTTAAATAGTTTACATTTTTTTAACTGCCGTACCTGAGTAATGTTTATTAAAGTGCTAACCTTTCTCTTGTATATATATATTATATATATTTTTTTTTGTTAATAACCCCTAACTGGTATACTACTTGTTATAAAATATATTAAACCAATATTATATTCTGTTGACCATAAACAATAAAGGATTCATTTCAGAAGGTAGTTATTAAATCTAAGCACTTAAAATTTCAATATTGAAAGCATGAATTATTTATTTACTGGCTTGAACTATATAAATTGCTCTCCCTCTTATATAGTTGACAGCGTGGTCGATTAGTCTAACATTAGAATAACAATCAATCCACTTAGAGAAGTAAAGGTCCCAATATTGATCTTATCCACAACCCTGGTGAAGCAGTTTAAGACATTGCACGTGGTAATCGTTGACAGATAATTAGGCAGGGTATCTGTTTTCACCTACATTCTTACTAGCCAACTCAGAACATTTTTTTTTTAAATGGTTTCTTTCAGAAGAAGTCAGATACAGCCTAGTAAAAAGAAAGTTTTTGCTTATAAAAAATCATGGAGTTTTGATATTTGAAAAGGTCACATATTTTCTGAGATTTAGACCTTGGTGCACCGCTGCTCACGCCACCATTAAAAAAAAATAGCAGCCAAAACTGGTCTTTTCGCAATATCGCCTTTCCAGTTGGTCTTACGAACAAGATGGCATTTGTTAATATTATAAATTAGTTTCCTAAAACCTTCGTAAAAACTTTTTTTGTTGGTCGAATAGTTTCCGAACCCCAGCGGCGTAGGATAGAGAACATTCATCGAATTTTATAAAACGCTTGTTTCTACCCGAATTTCTTTAAGTTTATCGATTAGACGATTGCAAATTGTATATCGTCTACAAATCAACTGTTAACTAACTCATTTTCACAACACCGTGAGCTAGAGCTACCAGCACGTTTTTGTTACGTTGTATTCCCAGTAGGCCTAATCCACAGCTGCAATCCATCTTGCAATCATGGGAATCTGCTCCGTTTTGATGGTCCAGATTGATTGACATCTATTTCTTCGCTGATTGTGTGAATATATCTGTATTCGAAATATTTGTCATCTTCACGCAAGAGAAATGTCTCACCGATTCTTTCCGTATTTTCTTCTTCGTCTTATTCTTCTTGCTCTTCAGAGTAGTTTAAAATCTGTGGCACATTTTCGCATGTTTTTTTTCCCCATTGCAGTAACCGCAGAATAGAACACTTAATCCCGCTTTCGTACAAACGCAAGCTGCAACGCATTTGTAATATTTGTGTAACTCACTAATTGGAGTTCATTGTGAATGTGTAATTGTGATGATTACATAGTATTTGTTTTATTATCGAAATCAATTATGCCACCCAAACGAAAAGCCAACGTTCGAGCAGGACAACGTCTGTCGGGTCCGCTAGTTCTTGTATAAAAATGAACCAACTCCTATTTGTAATGGCGATGAAAATGATTAAGACCTCACCGCAGAGATGACGGCATGCGACAAAGCAGTGCATTTTTTTTCTTCCACTTGTACAGAGGCCACGTTTTTATTTTCATTAACATCAGTAGGAATAAAGTAATGACTCTTGAACTACGGTATTAACGTCATGCATAAAATTATAATAAGGAGGATATTTTTATGTGTTGTAGACTTGCGTTCGTATGTCTTTCAAGATGACGGTTCGAACGTGTCACACCCTTTCTTTTAATTTGTTGGATATTTTCTTATAAGCTTATGTTTAACTTTCCTATCTTTAACCGTGGCTGAGCCACAATAGGATATTTAAATATTTTTTTTACAAAGGCACATCTTGAAGTAATTTAAAGTTTTTTAAAACATATTTTGAGTTTTAATAGCATAAAACTTCAATATTCTAGTAGCCAATGAATTAAGTAGAAATACTTATTTATAATACCTTGGCTAAGTTGGCAGTGTGTTCAACATATCTTTCATAAAAAAATTCATTCGGGATCATTTATTCAAAGTCTCGCTTCTGAAGCAAATCCTTTTAAGAGATCACGAATTTTTTTTTAATTGCCGAGAAAAATTGGAATCATACTGGAACTTTATTTTAGAGTTTGACTGGTCACCCTGGAGTCTTTAAAAACAATATTTGCCCACAGGAATTTTTCGTGGACTTAATAGTTTGAATCTGGTGGCTTGGATTCGATCCTCAACTGGGTGCATTTGAGTTGGTTTTCCCGTCACACCCTAAGTGAATTCCAGGTGTTTCCGTAAGAGCCCATATCACCCCATGGTTAGTTCCTAGCTTACTGTGGATTCACACGTTCGCTTAAAAACTAGCGCAGAACATAAAGGTAGTCACGTGACGATCTATAAGCCAATCATAAGATGTTCGTCTTATCGGCGCAAGCTGTTCCACTAGAGTTAAATTATAGGTGTGTAATACGGCTTGAGCTGGGAATTGGATCGTGGGGTGGCTTTCTGTAGCTTTCGTGAAGACTGTAATTGATACCAGTGAAACAGTTTTACTGTGTTTAAAAAAATACAACATTTAAAAATAATTATTTTAAAATGAAAACATATATTAATACAGGGGTTGGCAACCTTTAAGTAGTGTTGTGCTGCAGTAATATTGCAAAGTCGCTCAGAATGAAAACCAAACCAACCAAATCTTTTATATTTTTATACCAGTTAACTAGTACGATTATTAAAACAAATTTAAGTAAATCTTGTAAAATTTAAATGTGACAACATGTTTCTTAATCGAATAGTACATTAAATAGCTACTGTTTCTTGAATATTTAATATAAATCAGAATAAATACAACCGTTATAAATGTGTTAAGCAAAATTTAATTTCTGAAAACATTATTTTGAAACAAAACAATTGAATCATTTAAACATAAACCGCGATGTTATTAAAATTATTACTCACATCAATGGTTTTAATTTAAATTAAAGGTTGTATATTATTCATATTCAAATCACTCAGCGTACCATTGAAAATCGTTCCGCGTGCCACCCTTTGAACGCGTGCCGTAGGTTGCCGACCCGTGTATTAATACAATTCCAATTTCGCTGTTGTCAAGTTAATGATGAAGAAAATCACCCTCCGACATGTGTTCTGGCTCACTCACATAGTGTATTTAATATCCCGGCTAATCGGTCGTTATATGAGATCTTAAGGCGATTGGACCTTTTCATTTGGCATGGAAATGCAGAGCCATGGGAACAAACGGTTATTGTTTGCAATTTTATTTTCGGAAACGGTTTGTTCAAGAATAGAAGCATGTTGATTAAGTTATACTTTTTATTTATACATGTTCCTCCTCTATAATTTTAACTGTTATCAAATATAAATAATTTTGATATTTTTAATAGAAATCTGCCGTTTGCATAACAAAAAATAAGAGAATGTAACACCTAATAAACATATGTACATTATCTTAGAAGAGGTGTTAACAATATTACTATAAAAATTTCCTTCGTTCTCGAGAAAACTGATATTTCCAAACGTATTATTTTTCCGCAAGACCTGTCCGGTAGCTAGCACCATATACTGTTTCCGTGATCCGTCCGGTCTTGTTGGCGCGGAAGGATACTTTGGTCGGTTGTGAATACACTTCACGCTTTTCACCCTCCCGCCCACCGTACCACAAAATAGGTTTTAGACTTGCATTCGACAGGGCCAGGGGCCTTAAGCGTTCACGCTCATCGTCCATTTTCTTTGAATGCGATAGTTTGAGCCAATAAAAGGCTGTACTATATTGTACTACAAATTATAATAATAATAAGTTACATATTGTATGACTTGTTTCAGGACTACGTCGGTCGTCTCCTCATGGAAGGCCTACCGTGCGACAAGCCACCGTGGGAAATGCACGTCCTACAGAGTTATGGGAAACACGCCGATACAGTGGCTGTACTCAGGGTGCACCAGAGCGTGGCAGACGGGATGGCACTGGTCAGGGTGCTGTGCCATTCACTCACTGATTGCCAAATACTCCATGTGCCACAGGTAGGTTCACTTGATTACAATAACAAATCGCCCTAGGCAGGGATCGAAAGCTTGAACCTTCTGTAGAAATGGAGTAAGTTGAAGTATATAGCCGTGGCGCGTTGAGGTTTGATGGAAGGGGGAACGAGCTATACAGATTTTAAAATAAAAAGTTTTTGATCTAAATAAATTATATATTTCTCTGATAGACAAGTTTAATTTAATTTCTTAAATATAGTAGTCTCAACCGTTCTAGAATATCCATCATGAGTATAGTGGAATTTGACCAGAACTTTTTCTCTTCATTAAAAAAAGTTCCTAGGCCCCAATGACTTCATTGTGTCGACGGGCCTCTAAACTTTAATAATAATAATAATAATAATAATAATAATAATAATAATAACAACAACAATAAGTTCCTTTTTAAATCCGTGCTCATGACAAATATTCAGAAAGTTTATATTACCATGTGTAGGAAATTAAATTTGATGCATCCACTGGAGGAATGCTTTATTTATTTTGGTCAGATATTTTTTCTCTATAAAATCTGTAACAGCGCCGACCTTAAGGTGGAGATGTAGGTAACGCGAGTTAAGCACAATGTTTTTGCAGTTTTTACTGAGGAACTTTTTTTTGACCAAAGTAAATAAAATATTGAACCAGTACAAACATGGAGGTTAACTTTCTTCACATAGTGATATAAACAGTTCTTTAATACCTGCCAAGTAGTCCTGGAATTTATTGACAACTTTTTCTCTTCATATAAAAAGTTTCTCATCTAATGCCGCTATGCTCTTGGTGGATATGCAACAATTGTTGATATCACCAGGTGAAGAAAATTAAACTCTTTGTTCCCACTGGAGCGATTTTTACTATAAAAATTGCGTTCCTACATACCCACCTTAACTCGAGTTTCCTTTCATTCCACCTTAAGCTAAAGAAAAGGCTTGAATCGTGCTCCACAACACCGTTTTCAACTTATCAAAATCTCTCAGAATGATCTCAAATACATACAATGAGGCTGTTGATAATCTTAGAGATTGTTTTGTTTTCTTTTTAATAAGAGCACTTAAGTTCTTTGTAACATAATTAGATAAATCATTCATTTTGAAGGATCGCAAATAATAATTTTTGAAATAGTTATCTAATCTAATAACTAAATTTGCTAACTTAAGTAGTGGAGGTGAAAACCCCTTCGGTATGGCTACTATCGGCTCACAATGGAGATTTTTTTCTACGCTTCTATTGAGAATTTGTTTTAAAACTCGATGGTTAATTTATGTTAAAATTACGTAAGCTTTCTAATAACAAAGTTCCAGATCTAGGAATTTTCTTAAAAGGATAACTTTTCAAAAGAATGGATGCTTCAGTTCAAAGTATTATAGATTAATTATAATTTTGGAGACACTCAAGAGAGCTGGATCACGTTTCTAAAGAACGCAAGTTTCTCCTTAAATATTATGTTTTTTTAAAAGGGTTAACTTTTAAAGTTTAAAAACTTGTCCATAGATTACTTATTTTTATAGTTCGATAATATCTTCTAAAGCTCGTTGTGTCCGTCCTAATAGAGACCTCACTTTGGTGCTCTGGCCTTCACCGTGAATCTGGTGCGAGCCTGTCTGGTCGGTCCGCTGACACTCCTCTTCTGGCTACTGCTGACGGACGACTGCAACTTGCTGACCCAGAGAGGTAGCTGGACGGGTCAGGTGACGGTGACCTGGTCAGCAGCCATCACCTTACCCAAGATCACGAGGATCAAGCAGGTCACGAGGTCAACGGTCAACTGCGTGTTGTTGTCTGCCCTGGCCGGAGCGGCGAGGAGGTTGCTGCAAGGATGCGGAGTCAAACAACCGCGGGACATGAAGGTTAATAGTTAGGGATGTGCGATTTCCTCTTAGTCCTACCTTCACTGGCCATAGCTCATTTGTATGACTAGCTCTGCATAACCAGTAAGTATTGAAAGACACGTAGCGTGTTTCAAAATATTTTAATCGGTCGTCTAATACCGGTATGTGTTTATTTTCCTTCTGAAAAATGGGTAATTTGATACTAAATACTGACTTAACAGTTTTCCAAGGTTAAGTTGTAGACCCTGTAACATCTTCTGAATCCTCAGGTAGTACTGAATTGTTAACCTGGACAGTGACATCACTTCCTTGCTATTATATACTGACATTAACAGTTTTCCAAAGTGCAGTTGTAGACTCTGTAGAATATTCTGAATCCTCAGGTGGTACTCCCCGTGGACCTGCGCAGTGACATCACTTCCAACAGGGCAGGTTCGCGCCTGGGCAGCAAATTGGCTCCAGTTGTGGTCGGACTCCCGGTGAGTGTAGAAGGTGCCGTGCCTAGACTCTGGGCCACTCGTCGGTACCTCGACTCTCTACGCACGTCAGCTGACCCTGTGGTTGTTTACGTGGCAACAGCCGCCCTCATGTCCATCATCCCCGGACAATTGGCCAGGAGGATTCTGTCGGCTGTCACTGGCAAGGCCAGTCTGCAGTTCGCGTCGCTACCCGGCCCTCCATCCACTCTAATGGTGGGCGGCCACCCCTTGAAAGGAGTGTACCCTCTTCTGCCCGCTCAGAGCACCCTAGGACTGGCTGTGTCAGTGTTCACCTATGCTGATCAGGTGTATGTGGCGGTGATATCGGACAGTGCTTTGGGGCCTGCAGCGAGTCTGTTGCTGCATCACTTGAACTCGCAGGTGAGCTACATAGAGGGCGAGAGGATCACTTGAACTCGCAGGTGAGCTACATAGAGGGCGAGAGGTAGACAAGATATTGTTGGTGCGTTTAAACTACTTCATAGAAAGACAGAATGGTATTTAGGGGCATAGATAAGAAAAAGTATAATAGGATTTTAGTAAGAAGCAGATTTTTTAAAATACAATTTTTTTCCCTGTAAACATGGATATAACATTTGATCATATTTTTAGTGTTATTTTATAATAAACAGCTTCTTTACACTGATGAGTGATTTATGATATCAAAAACATAAGCATAGAAAAATTAAGCTATGTCGAGCATAGTTACCTAAAATGATAAAAATATTTAGGGTGTTCAAAAAAAAAGTGCTTAGGAAAATATTTGGTCCAGGAAGGGATGAGGCTACTGGGGAATGGAGGAGGTAAAATAATGATGAGTTACTAGCTTGTACTCATAAGACAATGCTAGGATAATCAAGTCTCGTATATTACTGTGGGCAGGACATGCAGCGCGAATGGAAGAATCTAGAACCTTGTTCAGGCTAATGATTGGCAAACCCAATAGGAAGACCTTGACACAGATGGGAGGACAATATGAGAATGGACCTGAAAGAGATATGGCGTAATGAGGGGGACTGGATAAGGCTAGCTCAAGATAGGGATAGGTAGCTTACTTTGGTAAGTGCTGCAATGAACTTTCGAGTTCCTAATGCCGTAGAGTAGGCAAGCAAATGTCGATCATAAACTTATCTTATCCTTTAAATTGAAAAATGACACCTGGACACGGGAATCGAACCCGGGACCTTTGGCCTAGTGCGCCAATGCTCTACCACTGAGCTATCCAGGATTCGTCCCGTGCCCAGGGTCATTCTTCACTCATATTTTAAGGCAGTCTCTGGGATTTCCACACATCCATCATATACTCTGCTTTAAAATATGAGTGAAGAATGACCCTGGGCACTGGATGAATCCTGGATAGCTCAATGGTTAGATTAATGGCGTTCTAAGCCAAAGGTCCCAGGTTCGATTCCCGTGTCCAGGTGTCATATTTCAAATTAAAGAATATGATATTTAGATGCGGCTATCACCATAATTAACAAATATAATAGTTGGCCATTTAATCCATCATAAACTGTTCTATTTACCTAAATGTTACTAAATGGAAAATGTAAGAATTATAAGTAATCTTACATGGCAACAACATAAACATTATCTTAAACTTTGCTTCGAATGTTTCAAGCATTACTTTGCATTTAAAAGTGACCTTCGCAAACCCCTATTATTTTATAGCTATTGATATTATCTGTCAAGTGTGACATCTGAAGATCACATGACTTAACGTATGAATATATTTTTATTAACTTTTGTAATTGTCATCACCCGAATGATACTTTAGAATAATATAACTCTTTTGTTCTTTCTGGCATAGGACATGCTTCGCTACAGCTAAATAATTACTACCTACTCCTCACCTTTCCCATGTTGTCACTATGTATAAAAAAAACTACTGTAAATACATGTTTTTGGGAGAGACAATTAGAGATCACAGACTCGGTTGGGACTCCCCAAATGACTGTCAACTGTTATTCTACTACATTCTCTCTACACATAATGTTTTACAAGTGTACAACTCATAAAGTGACAGGTAGCCAGTCACATTAATTATCCAATCATGAGCATTCATTATAACATTATTACATTGAGTTGAGCGTTAAATTAACTGTCCAGGGCATGGCTGTTAAGTTCTTTCTATAATTATTTTGTGTATGAAACACTAAAAAACAGAATTAGAACTATAAAACAAATCCAGAATTTTTTTAAATACTTTTTTTTTAATCTCAAATATATTTTCTCAAATCTAATTTCATTGGATATCTTCAAAGATTCCATCCTAGATGTAACTCTTTAGTTAGGAAAGGGATGTTTTCTGGATAGTTTGAATAATGCCTTTGGACAACAACTATTCCAAAGAAAGAATGGGGCCCAAAACAAACTTTATTTTCTTGTTTCGGCTTTTTTAATGCTTCCAGGAAACAAATGAATTATTTCATATGATTGATTTTTTATCATGAATCATTTCATTGTTTTCTATTTTTTATGCCAAAACCTAAATATATGCTTTATAAGGACACTTGAGATAGTTATATTTTGACAGCTCCAATGAACACCTAGAGTACACATCTCATCTCTAACATTGGCTGCATCCATAATGTCTTATTTGTCAAATATGCGGTTCACAGATCGAGCTGCTGTGGAAGTTACTATTGCACCGTCGAGTGCCAGGAGAATCAAGAAGCCACTATTCCATCGCTCGGCCTGACGTGACAGGGTCACCTATTAGAGAGGTGGGGCACTAAATGTGGATTGACTGAGTATAGCTATAAATGCGTCCACCGCCAGAGAGGTGGTATCTGCCAGCTAGGAAAAGTTAACATATGTTGTAATATTATTTGTAATTCTTGTGTTATAAGCAGGAAAGCTTACACTAATCACATGTACTTGTAAGCCGACACTCACACCATTTATGTAGTGCTTGTTGTTGCTCTCTTGTTTTAGGCATTTTAACTCTGAGCAGGTCACACGAACACATGGTCACTTGATATAAATAACTATTGCAGCCATATTGTATCTATTTCATTTTTAATTCAATAAATTACTCTCAGCATATATTCTTTCGCCAAACCATTTTATCTGCAATACCATATGTTGATTTGTTGTTACTTTGGCAGTCAAAACATTCCCACAAACAAATAATTTGTTTTTAATCATTAACCATTTTTACCTTATTCAAAAATGAACTTGAAAATTACCATTTGGATGTTCTGTGGCTCATTTAAAAAATACTTTTCAAACGAAAGCATCTAAAATGCGGCGTGATCTTCTGAAATCAAGATGGAGAACCAACCAAAACAAGAGTGGTTGATGTAATCCAAACCATATTTCAACTATATTCTTGCACTGTTTACAAAATAAAAACATTTTATTTTGAAACTAATATTTTGTGTGGCTATCTCTCTCTAAGTTATATAAAAAAAAAGAATTGAAGGGCAGTTAAAATAAGATACAAGTGTTAATATTGTGATAATTTTTAATTTATTATTTCATATCATGTTGCCACATCGGCAAAACAAAAATATAATATCATATTCTGAAAATTGAAAAATGACACCTGGACACGGGAATCAAACCCGGGACCTTTGGCTTAGTACGCCAATTCAATTTTCAGAATATGATATCTAGATGGAGTAATTCCCAATAATAAGCAAAAATAATAGCTCTGGCTATTAATTCTAAAAATATAATAGTTTTATTAATTTATTTTGTTCTTTCAATAAGTTACGAAAACACCAATTATATAGTAATCTTTAGGGAAGTATTAAAATACATGTTTGATAAATCTTTATATCTATATTTATAATATGAAAAGTTTGTTTGTCTGTCATAATGAGCATTGTGTGATATCTACCGCACCACACAGAGGTCTGAAATATAAATAGTAGTTCCTATAAACAAACATGTTCACCTATAAAATGGAATTTTAGATTTTTTATTAGATTTTTTTAAATTATATTAAAAACCTGGATCAGAAGAAATAAAATTAAGATATTTTGTTGCTGTCTCTTTGAATCAAAGAAAACTGTTGCTCAGAGTACGTCAACTAGTTTCAATAAAGTATTAGTAAGCAAATAATAACTATTTCCGAATAGGTTGATTCCAACTTTCCTGCAGTAGATGCCCTATACCTTCACTGGTGGTCACATCGTCTTATGGAGTCAATTTTACAACATTAGTGTATTACTGGTGACAGGTATTATGAGGCTTGAGTCTCGGCCAAGTACAGTGAGGATAGTCTACCACTTGTTAGTTATCCCTGTGTTCTCCCATCCTCTCTTAATACTAATGTAGGTATACATTCTCTAAAACTGACCTTCTCTTTCATAGCCTTGGATACAGCTTTCAATAAACCTTGAATTGAGCAACTGTACAAAGGTCCACATATAATATGTATTTTAGTGAATATTTTTGAATGGCAGTCAATTTTACCAAATATATTAAGGGGATTATTAATAATGGGTTGTCACTTTTTGTAATAAATATCCGAAATAAAATTAGTTTAGTGTAGAAAACAAATTTAATATAAAAAATAAACTCGACTACAGGACGTATAATATAGTGGTATGTGTGAATATATTTCTCAACAGAAAACCTACATAGAGGTCCTCCTATGAGTATGAACAGTCCACTTTTTATAGGAAGACAGTTATAGGAGTTAAAAGATCTACTTTCACATATTCATATATAAGAGATGTGATATGTAGATGTTAATAATTGGAGATATTATCAATAACTATAAAATAGCACAAATAGTATAATAAAACGTTTGCAGTAATGACCACAAAAAATTTTGTATTTTTAAAAATTGTTTTTCCTATGAAAATTGAACTTTATGTAGTAACTGTCAAGGTATACCACATGGTTTCCAAATCCAATTAAAAACAACATCCAAACAGCTCAAAATATAGGACCACAATCTTATCAAACAATTTCTCCAAAGTTTCTGTAAGATGACGGAACTCTGTCCCCTGCCCCGCAGTTACAACTGAGGCTGTGCACAGTACAGAAGGAGGTCCAGAGGTTGACTCAGAGCTCTCAGATGGAAACTGAAGTCGCGAGACTGCAACACCTCAGAACAGAGTTCTCTGAACTACTCACAGAACTGCAGAGGAGACATTCGCTCATAGGGAATAGCTCACCGTTCTTCGAGGTAACTCGCCAACTCTGCTGACATCATGGAAATATTTATAAACAATCAGGTTTAGTGGTTAAAATAATATTTTAGCCCATTTGATCTCTTTTTTTCCCTACCTATTTTCTTCCTGCTTGATGACGCTCCTCTATGTGCATAATATATGTGAAAAAAAAATTTTTTTTAAATTTAATATATACATATTATAACAAAACTCTAAATCTATCTATTTGATTTTCTGTTTGTTGCAAGTCACAATAAAAAGTACTCATCAGATCAAGATGGAATTTATTCTGTTGTACTCCTTATATTTCAGAATACAGGATAAGCTATATACCACCACATTATCTCATCAGTGAGTGAAGCAGTGTAAAAAAAAACTTACTATTAGTGTGGTTGTATTTGCATATTAAATTTATAGTATTTAAGATACATACTTAATCTTCTTTGCAAGTCTATTTGGCAACAAGGACTTTTGAAAACTCAACAAACCAACTATAAATCTCCCTGGCAGTGAGTATTTTGGGATGGAAACAAACATCCTAAGGTACTAATATAATAAAAATAAAATGTTGTCTGTTTATTTGTTGCTCAATCACGCTCAAACCACTGAAGCAATTGTACTGAAATTTCATAAGGATATAATTATGACACCAGGCTAACATACAAGCTATATATTTTTTTATTAAAATCTAATAATATTGATATTTTTTTCTAATGTTCTGTCTCAAACCAGGTGATCAATCATTGTATTCTCCTATTGAATGTAGAATTAATTTTTTCCTGGCTTACTTGATCACAAAATCAACTGAGATCCAAAGAGAATACATTTCAATCTTAAATCCAAAGAGAAATATTTTGTATTTGTTGTTTTGTATTCACATTAGTAGGCCAATCATGTTTCTCAAATAAAGCTTACACATTCTTAACCATTTGATATTTTTAGCACCGCGTCTTGCTACCCATTCAGGTTATGTGCTTATCTATCAATGATGCTAGTGGGCTAGTGATGAGGAATGTTAAATTTAGAGAAAGTATACCCATATTTTTGTGGAGATCGAGAGTGGGAAACCATTAAAGAAAAAATACCCTCATGCAACCCACTGGGATGGAACCACGATCTCCCTGTCATTGGCAGTCTAGTCTATTGTGAGAGTAACGTCTTAGACCATGAAGCCATCAAAGTAGGTATTTGAAAATTCTAAGTGGAGGGATCTCAAAATTTCCAAAACTTATGTAAGAAAAATACTTCTAGCTGTGATAGAAGATTGAAATTTTATCAGGCAGGTATAAGAACCCACCCACCCCCCAAATACTCTTAAAAAATTGAAATTTTAAAATTAATTACCAGAAAATGGAGGGAAGGGGTGATCCCAACCCCCCAAAAAACTTTCTAAACTAATCGAATAAAACTCTACCCATATGGTAGTAAATTTAAATATTTACATAAATGTTGAGGGATAACCTTAAATAGCGATAAGAGTCTGAACATTTATCATTTCAAAACATAGGTCAATTGAATGAAAGGGAAGGTGAGGGTGGCGGGGGGGNGGGGGGGTGATCGAGGAAAGTGGGGCATGGAAATTATACCCCAGATAACTGACACATTTTCAAGTTTTAGTATAAAATTGGAATACTTGCATTTATTTATAAAGACCACCTCAGATAATTTATAAAATTAAAGAGGAGTCACTTGGCTGTCCAAATCCCTGAATCCTATGAAAGATCAAGGAGAAGATTCAAAGATACATATCACTTTAAACTTTCTGGCAGTGTGTGTTACGCACGGTAGGCGGGGGGCGGTGAATAAGTGTATAAATATTTCTCCGTCCTTTGTAAACAGGGTAAGTAAGTAGCCGCAAATGATAATCTATTTTAATTTATTTGTTTCTTAGATGAAGGCTTGCAAGTGGTAAGACTATCACTAGACTAAATACAGTCAAAATAAGAAATGCCACAATGTGGACATCTAAAATCAATACACACAATGATCGGTATATAATTTTTTTTTTTTTTTAAAAGGCTTGGATTGAAAAACTAAGTTAATTCAAAATAACAACACTAGGTACTAAAAAAATGAAGTAAAAAAATATCCAGACATAAAATAATAGTATTTAAGAACCGGTTTACTTAAAAATTAACTATGTGTAAATTTAAAAAAAATCTTTGACATATAGTTATTTAATTGTGTTCATCTCCTTTGCATGTCTTTCTAAACTAAATTCAATGTCTTAAATTCATTTTTTTTTCTTTAATTATAATTATAGAAAGCAGAAAAAGTAATTTTGCCTTCTCACAACTCATTAACTATTGTGATATGAATTCAATTAGCTTATATACACCTGTTCAATTAGTGCAATAATATTTTTATTTGCTTATAGCTTTGCTTGAGTGTGTATTCATAAGAAAAGTTTGGCCACAATCAGGTCAAATAAGAAAAAACTGGAAATGTCAGGGAATGTATAAAAGTCAGAAAAATCAGGGAAATATCAAGATGTTTTGAAATTGGTCAGAGAAAATGATATAATGTCTTTATTTTATCTAATTCAAACACTCTTTTTATTAAATCTATGTTGATTTATTTTCGAGTAAATTTCCCAAATACACTTTATAACAAATGTAATGTTACAATTTTTCTACACCCTTATCAATTCCAATGTGTGTTCTAGTTTGAAAAACTTGAATATTTGAATCACAAAAAAGTCAGGATTTTTTTTTGTCTGAGATTTTGTGTTCACCCTAAATAAAGATTTAGAAAATTAGATTTTGATATGGGAAAGAAATCATAAGGAGGATTTTGCTCACTAAGTTAAATCGAAAACAACTAAATCTATCAAATATGTAATGCAGTATTTATCTGTTATAGGACGAGGAAGTGGATGGTGGGCTGTGGAGACCCCGGCGAAGAGCCATGTCGTGCACCTCTACACGTTGTTCCAGTCAGTCACTGGTAAGGCTTCTCAGCGCAGGCCGCCCCGCCAGTTACATAGATACTACCTCACACAGCTACTCTCCTAGTCCCGCCACCACTCAATCGCAAAGCCTAGCAAACAGCAGGCATCCCAGTCGCTCCTCAAGCCCCATGAGCAGCCGACGTTCCAGTCAAGAGATCCATCAGCCCTCCAGGAGGCGATCGAATACTCTCTCCAGTCACCAAGAAGATTACACAGAGCCCCCGTCTTCCCATGAAACTACCCCGGTTAAGTCCAAACAAAATCCCATGTCTAGCAACAAAAAGAGCTGCCTCATCAGAGGGGGAAGTAGACAACTTCTAAATTCTAGCACACCCCTTGCTGAAGAAATCTCGGAGATAAATGAAGAATGTGTTCAAAATGTTAATGATCAAGTTTGTATCGGAACGAGCCATGTTTATTACACTAATGAATGTTCAGAGCAGTCAAATGAACTTGGTAGCCTTCATAATGGGAGGATTGGTAGGAATTTAAGTTCTTTCGCTGAAGATAATTCTACCGCCACTAGTCATTTACTCAGGTCAACAGACTTTATAATGGAAGAAATTTGTGATAGGATCCCAGCGATCAAACACACAAAAACATGTCACACGCACAGTACTTATATGGTTACTGAAATAGAATGCCACACAGCAAAAAATGACAAAGTTCAGTTATCAAAATCAACTAATCAGTCTGACACACAAGCGTATGAATGTAGCAAGGAATTGGAAAACAAAAAATCTTGTGAAGAAATTTTAATGGAGTGTACGGAATGCCAACCACTGTTGTTTCAAGAAAACAAACCGATGGGCACATCTGAAGTTACCTTCGATAGGAAGAAGGGCATGTCAAAACACCTACTTAAGTCGCCTACCTTGAATAAAAGAGTGGTTAACTGCTCATTTTTATCTAGTGTTCCAAAATCACCAAAGAAGATTAACCCTTCAAGTTTTCAAAAATGTGTTGACTTACCATATCCTTTGCAAGAACTTGAGTGTAATTCTGTGCAGTCAAATTACTTTGCTCAAAACATTACTGATTTGTGGAATGTTGCCGGTGGGTCTAGTGATGACCAAAAAGAAGAAATAATAAAATGTATATATAAGGATCCTACTTTGTCAACAAATGCCTCATATAGTGGATCATCGATCAATGATCAACATTCAACTGTTATCTTCCAAGAAGAAACAAGGAGAATATTACCAGCAGGACTGGCGGATATTAACATTCCCTCGTCTGTTTCACCTCCCCTGCCATCTCCCTAGACTACAGGGGTCATCTTGAATTCAAGCACCCCTGGCAAATAATATTGGCTTTAAATTTAGAATGGCTTTGTTTCTAAATAGAACATAATAAGTGAAAGTTAAGTTTAACTCAATTTTATAAATAATAACCAGGGTATGAAGGATTACTTAGGATTTAATAAACCCCTTTAATACAATAACGGATATATAAGCTCTCAGTCAGCCCTTACCATCACAAGCAGTATGTAGCACTTGTGTTGTGTATTACATTAATAGTTCTTTTTTATCCGGAAATCAGAGCTGAATTGTGCCCTGCATTGTCTCACAATTTGCCTTATTGAAAATAATAATGGTCATGCTCTAATTTCCCCGTGAAAGTTATTTTTTAAGGGATCTCCCAGCTACAATAATGACATAGATCCTATCTATTTTGGGTAAATAAATAAGTGTATTATGTTTATTACACTAGGATTCTTATGGTACTTAGAATGTGCACATCCTTCACACGCACATTCAATGTCTTCCTTCTATTTAGAATTTTACTACTTGTGGTGTCCCCCTTCCACACACTCTAATATATACACAATAATGAATTAGTACCAATGACGATATCCTATTGTTGGCGCCACTGGCTCCAATTACTCAGAAGGGGTGGGGTGGCAATGGCTAATGGGGCAGTTTGACCCAGGCCCCTGCTTCTCGAGGGTCTCCAGCCGCTCAAACAACTTTTATTTAGTGTCAAGTATTAGCGCAGTCGCAACTTGCATTTAAGGTACTGTAATGTGTTTTTGTTGATTTATTTTTTAATAATTTTTCCAACTCAGTTCTTTTAAAGGCTATTGACTTTGTAAGGATAAGAATAATGTAACTCAATATTTTAAGGAAGCTTTTACCATTTTTTTAAATGTTAATCAAATATTATTTACTTTATAATCGAAAAGCACAGAAATTGAAATATTTTGTATGAAAGGGGCTCTCCAAATTATAATGTCCCAGGCTGCCCCGAATCCTATGGGTGGTCTTGCCCATGGCCATCTAAAGTGCCACAAAGAAACTAAAGAATACTTCAAAACCGAGGCACAATGGACGATAAATGGCAAGACCAAATTATACATAGTTGGTTCGTGATAGCTTTGGCCTTTGCCAACAGCTCAAAAGTTGATTTGAATTTATTCGATTCTCAAATATGTTTCGTCACTTTTACAATTAGAGTAAGTTTACATCGCTGTCAAAGTGGCAAGACACCATGTTGTCAGGTAAGGTAAGAATTACTGTGAGCTTACTAGGTATACCAATATTTGCGATGATGATGCACAACACTCAGAATGAGAACTACCATGAACAATAAAGCAATAACCCCTAAAAGTTTATGCAATAAATCTTGAATATGCTCAAAATATAGCCACCATGTAAAAAGTTCATTAATCTTAAATCTACTTTTTGTTGTTAACCATTAAATGAATAATACAAATTTGGCCTTCAAATCTATATTCATATGACATTGCTTGAGAGCTTTAAATAACTTTAGAAGAGTGAAATAGAGTATGAGATGATTAGTTTATATTACCAGTTACCTACTTATATAGAACTTGTATTAACCACCATTTATTAATGAGATCATAAGCTATACAAAAAATCAGTATGTTAAATAGTACAGTATTAGATATTGTTTATCATTTAAACTAGAGGTGGCTCAAATTATATTTCTCTCCAATCTAAATCTAGCATTTTATTTTGAATCTTATCTGTTTGAAATTGAAAAATTTTAGTAACAAAATAAAATTTTAAGTACCTAAATGAAGCTTTAATTTTATTTAGGAAATCAGCATTTATCACCAAACAAATTTATTGACTAAGGTTTAATGGTAAAAAGAGCAATAAACTCCTAAGGTTTATGCAATAAATCCTGAAAACGCTTAAAATGTAACCACCATAAAAAAAAAGTTCACTCATTTTTATATATAGTTATTGACCATCAAATAAATATTGATTTGTTTTGTTTATTTGCATACTTGTTGCATTTGAGCAGGTTAATTATTTTCATATGATTTTGTACTTATTTAGTGATTTTGCCAATTATAAACATCTATATAATTGATTGTAAACAATTGTTATTTAAAGTCAAGGTCTTTAGAGTTGGATTTGAGTTATTATTGTTGTGATTCTTTAGAAGTGTGAATATTTCTAACACTATAGGAACTGAGCATCCCATCTCTAGTTTAAAGCAATAAAAATTTCATTTGTAAATAGTATTATATTAATTAAAGCAATAATTTTACAGCTTTCCAAATTAGAAAGCAGAGTTATCCTGGTTTAAAGTAAATTATATATAGGTGTATATGTAATTAAAATAGAACATTGAAAAAAATTCAGTTATGTATGTTCATATGGATAGCTTTTGTTAAGATGGTATGATGCATTAAAAAGTTAGGCCAACGGGTGATTTGAGACTTTCTCTGTTGGAATAGTGCACCAATCTAACCATTGAGCTTCCCAGGGTTTTATTGAAATCTGAGATACAATTCTAACTCTAAATTTTTCCTAAAGTATATATACATACAGTATATATTAGTACTTGTTATTCAAAGCTTTTCTAGCCATATCCTTGCTTACACCTACCCCTCCCCCCATCCTAGATTATTCTGGTTATATGAGGCAATCTCTTTAACTTGCTGCCAAATTTAAGCTTTCCAGCTTATCTATACAATTTTTTTAAGAGCACAATGTTCCAACCCAAACTGCTTCGGTGGCCACATGGTTTAATGCACTACTCTCGCAATAGACTTGACAGCCAATGACAGGGAGATCGAGGTTCAAATCTCAAGTCGAATGTAAGACTTACTGAGGGTGATTTTTCCAAAATTGTTTTCCATGCTCCCGTCACACAAATGCAGGTACACTTCCTATGAATTTAGCCTTCCTAATCCCTAAAACCATTAGCGTAATTAGTACATTAGTATATAACCCAAACAGGTAGTAAGATGCAGTGCTAAAAAAATGTTCCAACTCACCCTTCCTGCCGAACTTCAATATTCCAGGTTCAGGATTTTGGGAGATCAGTGATGGTCAGTGAGTCAGAGCTTTCATCTTTAAAAAATATCACTTTTAAAAAAATACATTAATAAATGTATTTCAATATAATTGGTTTTTTTTGGTAATCCTATTTTATTTTATTTGACAGAATCAAACAGTTTGAGAAGGGTTTCATGGTACAAAGAAAAAGGTCATGAACTATTGTTTAAATGATTCATCCTATGATAATTAAACTATATTCTTGGAAGAGAAAAGGTCATCTAGGATATGTATAGCTGAGTCGGTAGAATAAGAGTGTGCTAACACAAAAGTTTAAGGTTCAAATCCCTGTTAAGGACACTTTTGTTTAGTGTGTTAAAAATGATATAGTAAATTACTAACCTTTTGATTTGTAAATGATTAAAACACCAAGTTTTTCAAAGTATTCTCGTGTGTAAAATCTGGACTTAACGGCAAAGTACCATAATTATAAGATAGAAGTGACTTAATTATATTGTGATAATATATTTTCTCTTTTGCTAGAACTTCTTGTTACTCTAGTAAAACATATAGCAAGCTTTAAAAGGTACCCTTACAGTTAAGTAAATAAAGTATACATTTTATTTGGTAAAAACAATGTACAGTATATAAATAATATATATATTTAATTATAATTAAAATAATCTGTGACTACTAAACTAATTTTTTTTTCTCCATAAATTAGAGTACCTATTTAATATTATCTTGATAGGAGTTCAAAGAGTTTAATTCGGTGTTATAATGTAGTAGATTATAATCACCAGGGTCTGCTTTTAATGCAAAGGGTCTTGGCTGTTTTATAATATGCCCTTTGGTATGTAGGTAAAGAAAATAAAAATGCACCAAAATATTTTAAAGTGATTTATGGAAGAAAATAATGGTTGTTTGATTTATCAAAACTAATGTATGTATATTTCTTTCTTCCAAAAAGATACATTTAAATTTGTTAGAAAAAATAACTTTTATAAATAGCATAAAATTATAAGGGAACTCAACTAAGGTGCTTAGTTCTATATTGCATATAATAATAAAATATATTTAATATAACATTTTAAAAAACATTCTAAAAAATAGTTGAAATAAGGAGTGGTTATATATGATACACAGTTGAGTCATTTACAGGTGTATTTAACTAAATAAGAAAAGCATAAACATATTTTGAAATCAAACTATTTTTTTCAGAACTATGCATTGTTATGTATTATTATATTTTATATGTACAAATAGCTATACTTTCTATGATTTTTAGCAAAAATAATTCTAATCTGGCTATAAAAATGGGTAACAAACTATGTTTAGCAACACACAATAGAGATGATACTCTTGTTGTGTTTTGTAAAAGTGGATTGAAACACCTACAAAGAAATTTTATAGCTCTTGTTGAATAAGAAAGAGGTTCTATGATGGGGAAAAAAAAAGTGGTGAATAATTTGAAAATATTTTTAATCATTTATAGTTTCCAAGACTTTTTAAGGAATTATAATATTAAAATACTTTATTGTAACTTTCCATAGTTTCTGCTTTCCTATTTTTTTGGCAAGTGTTGTGAGTGCATTTAAAGTCTACAATCCCTAAGAAACTTGTTAACCATCTGGACCAAATATTTTATAGTTCTAGTCCAACATTAATGTTGAAATGAGTTCAGCACTCATCGTGATCATGCCAGTGTGACTGATTCACATGTTCATCAAGGCTTTAGTGCAGAGCAACCATTTCACTTTGCTTCATTGGCTTTTCACTTCACACATTGAAAGAAACACCTATCGACCCATGATGCCTTGCATTGCCAATGAATTCTTGTTGTTGAGTGGGTAGACTATGTTTTTATTAGATTGCTATCACCATGTCAAATAATTGTGTATATTGATGATGGCACAGATCATTAAGGGAATAGTCAACCTTGTTAGTCTTGGGGTAAAGTGCTTACCTCAGGACCCAATGCTTATGGGTTCAAACCTAGCCGGGGTCGACGGATTTTTCTTGAGCGATAAAAATCCATGACACAACTTCCTTTGGAGGAAAAAATAAATCTGTCAGTCTCATGTTGATTGTGGCACACATAAGAACTCTGGAAGGTAGGCCCTTTTGCTTTCGCTCATGGAAAATTCTTGTGTACTGATATGATCAGTTGGTTCAGAAAGTGCACATTAAGTACCTCAACTAAATAAAAAAATAAAACACTATGGGAATATAATCTTTATGCTGAATGGACCTTCCAAAAATCTTGATATGGTTCCGAGTGGACAAAGCCAAAACTATAAAAAAAATCAGCTCCGTGTAAATTATGCAGAAATATTTTGATTGGCTTAGAGCTCATTATGTGACCATGTTTATGATCTGCTCTAATTTTTCAGTGAACTTGTGAATACACAGAAAGTGTCACTATCCTTGTAGTTTTTAAATATTTTTTTTCCTGGTTGAAAACATTCACTTGCAATATTAGCCAAAACAAAATAAGATTTAATGTATGGATTAATTTATAACTACAAAGAAAAAATAACAAAATTAGTTTAATTTATTAAATGAGTTGAAAGTGTTTTTTTTTTATCACCACGTTTTACTACATGTTCAGGTTGGGGATATGAAAAAAGTATTGATACTTTACTAATATTGATATTTTCCTTTTGATACGAGTATTTTTTACTCGATACTTTTACAGATATTACTACTCACACTCTGGTATCGAAAGAAAGAACTTTTTTGCTATCTTCAATCATGCTAGGATTAAATATTTACTAGGGTGGACTGTCGAGGAAGAACAAATGACACGTCTATTCTTCTATTGTTTGTAAATAGTTTATTATCTATCTTGATAAAGTATATAAACATGTAGTTAAAAAATTGCACCTCCATCATACCGGCCAGGTTCCAACACATAATATAGATTAAATAGACCAAAGTATGCTATAATATGGTTAAATCATTATAATGTTCAGTGTTTAAATAAATATTGAAATACAATTATGATGCAAAAGTTGAAATTATTATTACTAGATTTTAAAAAAAATTCCTAATTCAAATTTCGATACCAATACTTACTGTTATCGATACTTTTCTTCCGATACTAGTATGGTATCGATATTTTTCTTCCGATACTTTTAATGAGTACAGTATCGATACTTTCCTTTCGATACCACATCCCTAGTTCAGGTTATACGCATGTTGTAAATTACAAAAGAAAAAGAATGGATTGTGTTCCTGATGAAAAATACTGTCTTAAAGTTAAAATGAAAAAAAAAGGGGAATGGTTTGATAGAGAAAGGAAGTCAAATGTTGTTTCATTTGCACATCACACCAAAAAAAAAAAAAATTTTTTTTTTTTTATAAACAAAATTTTTATATATTTTTTTTTTTTATTTTAANAAAAAGCAGTTACTATCATGGCCTGGATTTTAATAACTTTTTTGTTTTTAATTATTGTACAAAATAGACAATGATTATGTATACATAAACTTGTTTTGTGATCTTTTAGTTGTAGAAATGCTTATTTTACAGGTAATATTTTAATCATTTGTTGTCATTTTAGATTTTTAGGTTATCTTACTTTGCATCCCTGTTTAATCAATTATAAGCATTTATTTGGAATAAGCTAAAACAGTTCCAATGAATCATATATAAATTAGATGCCTAAATGTTATCAATCTAAATATGTGCTAGCTACACTGTTGCCAAATCATACAAGAGCAAAGCAAGCACTAAAACAGGAGAAAGTTGTATGCATTTGAAACAAAGATGTATAGGAGTTTAATCCCAAAACACACTAATATCATCAAAGTACAAAGAATTTTTACAATCCTGGTGCAAATAAACAGCAAGATTAACAATCCCCACAAACAAAAACAGAGATTACTTTTATTTTATTGTAATTTATTTATGTACTAGCAAAAGTACCTGAGGTAAGGAGCACAGTGTATTCCATGGCTACCCAGGGATATGATTTGCTTTGCTTCCAACAAACAGGAATATATATATATATTTTATTTATTGCTTTCCACCCAATTTTTAATTTAAAAACAAAATTATTCTAAAGTTTCGGAACTCAAAGTGGTAGATATCACAAAATGCTCATGACAGACAGACAAACAAAACCTTTATTAATTAATATAGATTACTTTTTTTAATTATATATATAGCTAGTTTATATTTTAAAATATTTTCAGGATGAGGAAATATGATTATGAAAACTTGCTGTATATGTGATTACATTAACAAATAACATGATTTTTTAAATAAAAACTGTTAGGTGCTATTTAAAGATTGCATGTTATGTTTTAAATGTATCTTTACTTACTAGAATCTAAGATTACAACTATGGATTAGTGTATAAGTGTAAGATCTTTCTTAATTTTATTCAATATGCATTATATCTTGAAGAAGAAAAAGAGGATATAACTAGCGGCACAGAAAAACTGCATTAGTAATAAGAGCAAATTTTTTGTAATTGATATTTTCAAATAAATATTTACAAATTCAAACCTAGGTTCTAGTAAAGAAAATGGTCAAATATGGAGAAAATTGTTTTATAAGCATATGATATAAAAAAAATTGCAGATCTTATGTCCCTGCAAATATATTTTATTTATCTGTTTAGAATCTATTTAGGTTCATGTTAGGATCTCAAATTAAAAGTCAATATGAATTAAGTAAACAGCTTAAGTACAATTATGCTGTAATTAGTTTTTAGTTAATTTTTCCAACAGGTTTATTTAAAAATGTAGGCCTACCTAGTTAATTATCAAAGTTTTTTAGCACCGCGTCTTACTACCCGTTCGGGATATACACCTATGTACTAATTAGACTAATGAGTCACAGGTTAGGAAGGCTTAATTTAGAGGAAATGCACCCACATTTGCACTAAGAGAAGTTGGAAAACCATTTAGGAAAAACCCCCTTCAATGCACCCGACCGAGATCAAACCCCGATCTTCCCGTCTTAAGCAGTCTAATCCAACACAAGAATGGGGCTTTAGACCATGTGGCCAACGAAACTGGTTATATAATTTTTAAATTCTCAAATTAAAATAATATTGTAATTTTAATTTGATAGTTAGGAAAGTTTTTTAAATGTTTCCATTTGGATTTTTTTTTCTTTCAATTTAAATAAATTAGTTAATATGTATTTCCATACTTAAGTTTTAATATTATATATTTATTGATATCTTTAAGAGCAATTATTGTCGGTGGCCAAACTAATAACAAGAAATGTTGAGTTATACCTTGACATATTGGGAACACGCGAAGAGAAGTTAACGAACACAAATGAGAACTGTAAACAAGATGTCGTGCAGGCAACAATACAAAAGAGTTACCAAGGATCCCGAGAGGGTACAACTCTTTATCCTAGGAATTTTATGATATGAATTACTGTATTCTGACAAGCTAACAAGCCCTCTAACTTTTCTGCAGTATAAATAAATACGAGTTTTGTGATAGATAGACACTTTCAATACAAATTTTCTGAGGATATAGAAGATAGCATTAGCAATTATTTTGTTCAGTTGATATTACTATTATTAGTTCTTAAACCTACATTCAGACATGCAGCATTAAACTACATATGTGAACTTGTAAGTAGTTTTGATGCAGAGGAGTTTTCAAGGTACTACATTGTTGTTCAAGGTGACTCAAGTCCAAAAGACTGATTTAACCAAAGAAAACCGTTTTGTAGAATGTTGAAATTCGACCAACATGTTGGCTGAGATTTAAAACTCAAATGAACATACATACATATATACTTAATCACACCGTTCCTTTATGAGGTAGGCAAGAAACTTTGCATATAGCTCAAGAAACAACTATATACCTCTATACTTAATCCATCCTCACTAACTTTCTCCACACTTCCCTATCCTTGCATACTTCCTTTGCTTCAACAACATCCATACACCGAGTCAAGCATGCTCTTTTATTCTTAAAACTCTTAATGTTTCTCTTCTTCACACATTTATCCACAACATTTGACCATATCTTACATCGCCTAGCCTTCCTTTTGATTCACACACTCTACCTTCATATATTTTCTTCCTCATTCGATCCACATTTATCCTCTCAACATGGCCAAACAAACGCAAGATACTTCTTTCACAATGAGTGAGTGTATTTCGTTTCAAACCGCACTCCTTCAGCACCCATTCAATACTGACTTTGTCCATACGAGTTTTTCCATATACATTGTTTAGATATCTCATTCCAACCGCATTCACCTTGCTCTTGTGTTTCTCCTGACAGACCCACGCTTCACATCCATAAAACAATGTTGGCATTAACACACTTCTATATACCATCATCTTTGACTCTTTCGAAACCTTACTACTTCATTCTTTGTAATAGCCCACATAATCCAACTACTCTCTGAGATGCATTCAGCCGTCTGTTGATTTCAACATCCATCCTTCCATTTGTACAGAACATTCTGCCCAGATACACAAAATCATTCACTTGTTCTAACAGTTTTCCATTTTTTTAAATATATATAATAATGATAGATACCAAATACTATTTTTTTTAATAAATATACAAACAATATCATTTTAAAATGCTATTTTTCTGTGCCACTAGACTTAACTAATAAACATTTTTTAAAAAGTGTGTCTCTCTGCGCACATACAATCATAATAAAATGTCAAATTATTCAAAAATGTATTTTTCATACATTTTTTTAATGTATTGCCTCTATATTTTGATTAACATGATTGTAGTTCTAATAGTTGTCTTGTAAGCTGCTAAGTTAATGGTGTTCTCTTAGTGGTACACTTTAAGCTTCCTTGCAACTTTACCTTTTACAAATATTAACCCTTTCCAACAAAATGTTTGATAGCCACAAACCATTATTTTACTTTATGTATGTGTGCTAGTGTTAACCAGCAGCCATATCTGCAAATTATATGTCATAATAGAGACATACATACAAACTTGCATTTATATTTTCACTCTGCCTAGAGACTGCTCAAGAAAGGTTAGTCTTTGTTTTGAGGGTCTACCAATGCCCCTGGATGTTTTCAAGTTGTAAGAGTGGGATGCAACACATGAATCATCTATAGAGGAAACATTTAAAAACATGAGTTGGGTTTCCCCTATTAAAACATTACATTTGAAAGTTTTGTAATTGTATTATGAACACAATTAATTTGAAATTGTCAGCAATGTACAGGTATTTTCCATTATTGTTATTTTTGCTTAACGGTGTTTCCTATTCTTTAATTTGGAAAATGACGTCTGGACACAGGAATCAAACCCGGGGCTTAGTACGCCAATACTCTAACCAGTGAGCTATATAGGAGTCTTGTCGTGCCCAGGGTCATTCTTGACTCGTATTTTAAGACAGATTCAGTAAAAGATGTGAGGAAATCATTAGAGCATTGACGTACTAAGTCAAAAGTCCTGTGTTCAATTCCTGTGTTCAGATGTGATTTTTAAATGTAAAGAATATATTTATACTCCATTCATGATAGGAATTACTCTCCGAAAGGCCTTTTTTCCTATCAATATCCTACTATATAATAGATTTCTGGTAGGGAAAAATGCCTTTCAGAAAACAATTCCTACGCTGAACAGACTTTATATGTGGCTATAACCATAATTAACAATAATTATAATAGTTTGTATATTCAATCCATCATTCATGGTGTTTGTCAATAGCACTTTTGAAGAAAAAAAATTACTTTGATTTATAATTTTATTTCTTGTACTTTGTTAAAATGCTCTGAGCTGACATATAACTATAGTAGTTAGAGATTCTGAGAATGCTCTGCCTAACATAATCATCTAATACAGAACAAACATTCTTTGTTTAAATATATGAATTGAAAAGTACCATCTGAATCCAAGAATCGAACCTGGGACTTTGACTTAGTGTGTCAATGCTCTACCAGTGAGCTAGCCTGGTTAATCCCGTGTCCACGGTTAGACATCAATCATATTTCTCGGCAAAGTAATGGACATATGTAATTGTCGACTACTTAAATCTATCGAATAGATAAACGGCGCTTGTGGTCGGCATTTATGATTCCAAACACACAAGTTTTAATTGTATGGTTTGTGTTTTATACATAGTCCAACATTTGGTATGGATAATCACTTCAACAAACAGCAGTTAGAAGCACCATTAAGTTCAATATATTGTCAATATACTTTGTATTTCTCAACGAGTATTGCTGTCACACAATAACACACATGTCTGATGGACCTATTTTTCTACCAGGCCCTTTTGAACGTATGTGTGTTTTATTTCATCACTATTTTTTGATTTACTTAGTACTGTAGCTATATTTTATATTACTTTTTTGGATCTTAATAATCAATTAATAATAATCATTAATTAAACTGATAAAAGCTGCAACTGGGACATGCATGTATTTTAATTTATCTATGAAAACTAAGTGGGAACAATTTAAAGTAAATGTTACATAAGTGACAGGAAAGAGCCATTCTGAAATAATAGTTGGGCTATTCATTGATAAACAAAAAATTAACTTTGTTCTTTATTTCTTCATACACCATATTTGGTTTTATATCAAGGCCTAACAAAATTATCCTTTTAGGGTGACTTCCTTCCCTTCTATATTTACATTACATTACTTTACAGTGTTTCCACAATGTTTCCATATATTTCTAAGTCATCAAGCTATTATTGGTTTGTATTTTAATCTAGTTATAAAAAATATTCTTTCAATGATACCATTATATGGGCTATCTAACAATGATTCCATAAACGGCAAAGAATAAGAGCTTGTGTCATATTTTCTGATCAAGGTAAATTTATATTATTAAGTTAAAGGGGGGCAGAAGGAAGAGCATGATACTTGTAGCATTTTTTCATTCAGCACGTGGTTCATTTATTTGTTAACTAAGAGTAAGATAACTTAGTAACCAAGCCATTCCTGTGTTAAAGGATCATGTCAAGTCAGAAATGGATGGTGTTGCGTATTTTGTTTTAAGCTTGTTTGTCAAGCTTGACAAACAAATTGTACAGCTTTGTTGTATGCGACACATTTATTTTTATTAGTGTAAACTCTTGGTACAAGTTTTGAAGTTTGTGATTTCAGCCTGTTCACAAATCTTTAATAACATGGTTTCCGAAAGTAAGTAGTTCAGCTAAGAATAAATAAATCTGCATTATACATTATATCATTTGAGTACAAACATGGGAAAAATAAAAAATATTATTTTAAATCATAGATGTATAAGTAATTTTCAAGTTTATATATTTATTTGAAAATAATCTACTAACACACATAAAAAGTCTTGGCATAATACTTAAATCATTGCCTTTAGAAATAAATACTAGCATTAACCAAAATATGTTTAATAGTAAGTTTTAACATAGTTTATAAACATTTAAGGAAAACTGTTTTAAGGTTAGTTTAAATATATATATATGTATACACACACACACACACACACACGGAAAGGGACCGACATGTTATGGCTGACACAAAAATAAATGAACACTTGTAATAATTAAATTTGATGTCAATGGACCAACATTTATTGGTTACCTCTTGAAGGGAATCACGATTGCTCCATTCCTTGGAGAAAGCACTTAGGGACGTGTTAAAGTAGTGAAGAGGGAATGGCTTAAATATGCTGAGAAAGAAAACTAAACAAATAAACAAACAAAATCTGTAGTTGAAGGATGTTAACTACAATCCCTCCCATCAGTGACATGTTCACTACAATCCCTCCCATCAGTGACATGTTCACATGGTTCCTCCTTCGAGAAAGAATGACAATATTAAAATAATATTGTATCTAGTGATCTTCTTAAGCTACAATAGAAAAATTTGGTTCATTGATATTTCTACATCACAAATTTTTCAAGAATGTTCTTGACAGTCTCCTTTAAACAATATAATACTGGATGTAATAAATGTCATTCCAAATATGAAATGAGTTGACATTTTTCCTGAAATGCTTTATATTTATTATGATCCAATGATTTTAATATTTATAAAACTTGAAAATTAAGGAAACTATTATATATTTATAATGGAGCTATAGATATGTGCAAAACCAAAGTATACAATGGGAGGAAAAAAAAAAGACAAGAGATGCAAGAAACAATGGTTCGGAAGGAAAAGACAATTACTAAATAGCTTATGAATAAACAAACATTTTGTAACTCGGGAGCAAACGTTCAGGGTATGAGGCTTTATGGCCACAATAAATGAAATGTGTGCTTCAGACTTATTCTATGTAATAAACCCTATTATTGTCATTACTGGCCATCAACGGTATAAAACCATCAAAAGGAAAAGGATTAAGAAGGTGGATTTAAAAAATATATTCCACAGCTCCCATGAATTGGGAATATGGGTTTATATTGTTTATTGATGATGTGGTAGGACACCCTGGAATACAGGAGAAGTGAGGGTGGGGCAATTGTAGTGGCCAGGGTCAATGAGAAAAAACTATTCTTTATGATATAGAAACATATATTTATTACTTGCTCTTTATCTCTTCCGTGCTGTCATAATGTAGAACAAACTAAAGTGAAAGTACATGTTTCTTGGTCAAGACTCCCCTATAACTTTCAACAATTGTCCTACGATGGTTTCAACACTGAAGTAGAAAATAAACATTTCAGCAAATTGAGTGTGAACGGCAGCATATTGAAACAGGGTACAATATAATGAAGATTATTGGTAATTTATTTTGATGAATTTTTGAGGCATATTTTTAGGAAAGGTTGAATATATGTGAAGGTATAAAAAGTAGATCACACATGTGATAAATTACACCTATTATTATTCTTAGCCGCGTGCAGACATAATGTTTAGGAGCTTCTTTTAGCCATAATTCAACTTAATGCATTACAGTTATTAATCAATAGAATATTTCCAAGCAGTCTAAACCGAGTCAGTTCATCTAGAACTTTTGTTTTGTATAAAAAATGTATGAGAATTTAGATTAATGAAGGGTACAGGGGGAAAAGGAGGGAAATCCAATTTTAATTCAAAGTGAGTGATATCATCTGTTAGACAAGCATGAGACCTTTCTAATACACCTTAGATTATGGTTAAAGAGGTCTAAGTCATATTTAAACTTAAAAAAAAAAGTATATGATGAAGTCCTTATGTGGTTTGAGATGTAAAGGTTGTCCTGGAAAATGTGTGTAATGTGACCTTCCCCCTTTTTTGCCCCTGTACGCTCACTTGTTAAAGTTGAAAACCACAAACATTTTAATTTGAAATAATTCATTTTTTTGCTGCTGACAAGATAAGTAAATTTATATGGTATTTTAAGAAAATTTCACACCAATAGTTAATTTCTGCTTTGTCCACACCTTCATTCTTATTCTTAATTTATTCTAAAAAGTACCAGTATACAATTTCCTCTTTCTGTTGTGGTACTTCTTTTAAGTAATTATGCTTCTTAGAGTTCTGATAGAATAATAAGACCCAAGTCAAGGTTTATTGTAATAGCAGATAGTTTTCATTACAAGAAAATTGCCTTTTAGTACATTGATAGGAACGTTTTGTGTTAGTGTGTTCTTTTCATTGTGAAGTCAAATTGTGCTTGTCCCATCATTTGTTCCTACAACTCTTTCCTCTAAATGCTTCCATGTATAATTATCATACATAAAAGTTAAAAAAGGGTTTTTCTTGTAAGTGGTGCTAAGGAATCGGTTGTACTATAATGATGTTTGTAATATTAATTTAAGTTCTAACATTTACAAATAGTTTCTCAAAAATAAATTTTAAAATATGTTATTCCAAATACATTTATGCACATATTTATCATAAAGGGTTATATAAAAGCACCACCAATTAATACAAATAAATGTCTGTAAATATAGCGATATAAAACTTCCTGTGATAATAAAACTGTATTTTAGTTTCTATATTGATGTGTATTTTATCATTTCCCAAAACTTATAAAATTTTTAAATATATATGATTTATAGCCATATTTAATATATAGTACATTTATTTAATGTCGACAATGACTTTCATGGAAAGGTAAGCAAGTAGTCTCTGCCGACCAAGTGCGACTACAGTCACAGGCTTCATCATTAACAAGCCATAGTGTTAGCTGTGGCAGCTCCGAATAAGATGGTGTCAAGGGTCTTAGCAATCTGCTGCTTCTTAACTAAGAATGATGTGAATATTTTACATTATCTTTTCTTTAAGACGTTATTTGGCATTTTGAATTATTGATGATCAAGTTTTACTTGTATGACTTTGATAAAAATATTTTAAAGGCAAAAAATTAACATTAAAATAAGAATTAGAAATTAATATGTGGTAGTTATGGATTTTGTTCCATTCACAATCGTGGTTATGGTATGATTAATTAATTATGTTGAAAATGGCAAAAAGAGCATTGTTTCGAATCCAAGTAAGACCATTTCTCAACCAATTAAAGGATCTTAGGTTTGAATTTATGTGTCTAAGTGAAGCTCTATAGCATTTATTTTAATAAAACTAAGTGATTTATTTATTTAAGTACAATATTAATATGTGCTCATTATTTGTTTTAAATTGAAAGCTTCATAGTTTTAACACAACAACAAACCCAATCCCTCATAAAATAAATATAAATAAAAAACTATGTAAGCCTAGTCGATTTGGTTAGATTTATCAATTGAGTAAAATATCATTTAGGTACTTAATTTACCTGGAATGGTAATTCCTTTTTTTTTCTGGGCAGTAATTTTTCACTAAAAAGTTCATCATTCATGTGTTTCTAATTATTTAAGATTATATTTTCAAGTGATGATGAAATTTAAAAAAATAGTTTAGAGTTATTTAAGAAAATATTTAGTCTCAGTAATATCTTCTTACTTTAAAGACTGGGCTGATATATCTCAGTATCGATTAATATTATGTACTGTAAGTTAGTAATACTAGTAGTAGTACTAGAATATTTTGTTGTTTTTTAAAATCCAATTCAAAAAAATTGTTTATCAAATTAAATGAGGCCGAGTTGGACCCTGTCCTAGACCCACTGGTTCATATAAAATATGGAAGAGCTGGGATCGAATCCGAGAGTCTGAATCTATAGCCAGGAACTTTTAACCACTAAACTATATAGAAGGTTAGCTGTCATAACATTATTATATAACCATGATTATGTATATAGCCTAGATAGTAGAGGATTAAGAAATACACATACTACACCCAATATGCGATAAACCCTATTGTCATTACTGGCTATCATTAGCATAAACCATCAAAAGAAATAGGATGAAAAGGGTGGATTTCAAAAATATATTCTACAACTCACATGAATTGGGAATGTGTGTTTAAATTGTTTACTGATGATGTGGTAAGACGCCCAGGAATACAGAGATGCGAGATTGGTGCAACTGTAGTGGCCTGGGTAAATGAGAGATACTGTTCTTTATGGTACAGAAAAACATATTTATTACTTGCTCTTTATCTCTTCCATGCTGTCATATTGCAAAACAAACTAAAGAGAAAGTACATGTTTCTTGGTCAAGACTCCCCTATAACTTTCAACAATTGTCTTCCTATGATTCATCAATGCAGCTGTAGAAATAAACATTTCAGCAAATTGAGTATTAACGGCAGCATCTTGGAACAGGGTTCAATATAATAAAGATAATGATGATAATGGGCAATTTATTTTTATTAATTTCTGCAGCAGTGTGGAAAGGCTGACTATATGTACAGGTTTAAAGTAGATCACACATGTGATAATAAATTACAACTATTCTTAACCTTAGCCGTGAGCAGACATAATGTTTAGGAGCCCCTTTTGCCCATGATTCATCTTGATGTGTTACATAGTTATTAATTAAGATGATATTGCCAAACACCTGAAAAAATAAAATGAGTCAGTTCATCTAAAACTTTATACTCATGTTGTACAAAAAATGTTTAAGTATTTTGATTTGTTAAAATTGCAAACCACAAACTTTTAATTTGAAATCATCATTTTTGGTGCTGTTAAGATAAGTAAATTTATATTGTATTATGAGAAAATTTCCCACCAATAGCTATGTTCTGCTGTGTCCCCACCTACGTTCTCATTCCTAATTAATATTAAAGAATATATCATTTTCCTCTTCTTTCTGTTAAGCCTTTTTGGCATTTCTTTTAGGCTATTCATTTAAACACTCCTTTTTAGAATCCGGAGAAAATAAGACCCAAGTCAAGGTTTGATGGAATAACAGCTAGTTTCCATTTTGTTTATTGATACAGATAGTAATGTTATGTGTGTTCTCAACGTGAAGTAATATTGTGCTTGTTCCATCATTTGTTCCTACAACTCTTTCCTCTAGATGCTTCCATATATAATTATCATACATAAAAGTTAATAAAGAAGGTTTCTTAAAAAAAAGTATAGCTAGTTAAATAAATGTTCAAACTATAATAATTCTAAGTTTTATTAACGGGGTTTACAAACAAATTTTTTGCAAATAAATTATCAAAAATAAAAAATAAGCTGTTTTATTCTAAATACTTGTATGTGAACATTTATCAAAGAAAGCACCATAAAATAATTCAAATAAATGTCTGCAAACATAATGATACAAAACTTCTAGAGATAATAAAACTAAGTTTTTATATTTCTGTTTTTTTTTAGTCACTTCCCATAGTTGAACATAGCACATATCAAATTTTAAAGCTAGGTTATTAATATGGTCATAAACAATTAAGTTCATTTATTTGATATTGACAAAGTAATAACTCATTAGTACTTTTTTTTTTTTTCAAATGATACCAAACATGAGAAAAAACAGTTTCTTAGAGTGTTATTGACAACAGTTTCAATAGTTTATAAGTTTAACCTTCGCTTATTCTATGATTATTTTTCCAAGTTTTATTCGCTGTACAGTGAAAATGAGATGGTTCTACTCCTAACATAGTTTCAATGGATACACAATATAAGGTGCCATGTCGACAATAGACTGGATTTCAGTTGATATGGTTAAGGTTTGAACATGGGACTGGAGAGGGGAAGGGGGGCAATATCCTTTGACCCAATGTGGTCCCCACCATAGAGGGGTCTATCAACAAACCACAACATTGATAAAATCAGTGAAATATGGTCAGTGAGAGCAAAATATTAAACATTATTTTTATGTGGCTTAATTTGTGAGACGTAACTAGTGTTGAGCCATCAAGAAGAACCATATCATATCCCTTCACCCTGCCTTCAACACAAATACAACCTCACCAACCCTGGCCATCCCACATAGTGAGCCTTCATCATAGCTTGGTCCCTCCTTGAAATACATTTCTGATATACCCCTGAATTTGGTTTTCTGACAAATTCACTGGGGTGATTTTTCCCAGATGAATCATTATGATTTCCCCACTCACCCTCCGCATTAATACATATTTTAACTTAACAAGAGCTTAGCAAATGAGATCATAATTATTTTTCTATTCACAAAATATGAGTATATATACAACAAAAATTACTGTACAACGTCATTGTTGGAAGACTCAGTTTGGGAGAAACGTCTTCAAATAATTAACAATCACCACATTTTAACAAGTTTTTCAAGGCTTCAATGAAATCCTGAGAAGTATAAGCAGTTTTGTTTTGATTAATAATATTTCTCATAACTCTTACTTCACATACCTATTAGTGACTCCAGACTGTATAAGTATTGAAGTGTGAGGGGTACATGGCTGTATCGACTGAAGGTGGAAGAGTAGTTGAATAGAGAAATCAACGCTTCGTAAGACAGAGCAGGAACCTTCTTAGGAGATTCTTCATGCAGTAAAGACCAATCTAGTGAAGGGCCGTTGCGAGGAAGAGGGAAATCAAGAAGGTCCAACTTGGAGCCATAAAACATGAAGGCCTGGAAATTAATCAAACAAAATACAGTATGAGAAGAAGTAAGCCCCAGACACAATAAATAAAAAAGCCCCCCCCCCTTTTTTTTAAAGAAATTTGAGCCACATTTTAATATATAAATTATTATTAATCTAAGATTTAAAAGTGGAAAATGAGCACATTATCAAGGAGAAATATATGTAGTGCTACATCAAGTTTATTTTTTTACTTTTATTTATCCTCACAAATATTACCAGTACTATAAAAGTGATCGTCTTAAGAAAATTTATTTTACTTATGGGCACTAAAAATACATTTTGATTTAGGGCCTACATTGTCACAAGCAAAAGAAAGCATTTAAAAAATATACAACTACCATATTTAGTAATATTTATCTTTGTTTACTATGTTATACTAACCATCAAGGCTTTTGCATCGGCTATTATTTACACTAAGAGGATATGGATGAGGAAAGTATAATTTAGAGACAATGTACTTGCATTTGTATATAGGGAAATTGGGAAATAGTTTTGTGAGAAAATACCTCACGAGTCACTACACCTAGCAGATTCCAAACACAGCTCCCTGTCACCGGTAAACCAAACGAGTTTGTGCACCCACTGGTGTAACATTTTAATGTATAATGATGGATCAAATAGATAAGCTATCATATTTGTTAGTTACTGTTATAGCCGCATCTAAATAGTCTTTATTATTCATTAAGTTGAAAAATGACACCTGGACATGGGAATCAAACTCGAGATCTTTGACCTAGTATGCCAATGCTCTAGCCAATGAGCTGAGCTCAGGCCAGTTCTTGGATAGCTCAGTGGTTAGAGCATTGGCGTAATAAGCCCGTGATTCCCGTGTCCAGGTGTAATTTTTCAATGTAATGAATATTTGAATGTATAAATACTCATATTAAAATACTTGAGACAGGAAGATTAAAAACTTGTAAATATATAATTTACTAGGGGCATATATGATAACTAGAAGTATTAAATTGTTATGTGGGAGTTGTGGCCAAGTGGTTAGGGGTCCACTATGAGACTTGTAAGGTCCGAGTTAAATTTCAGGTAGGGTTTAAAAGACCTAAGTACATGTGTTTGTGCTACTGCTTTGATGCTTTTATTATTATCACCGCCATCTGCTGTGTTCAAGGGTATAGAAAAGGTAGAGCAGGAGTTAGAACACTTAGTGTAAGAGGGGGTATTAACTCTGATATCTAATAGTGAATGGGGTTTACCAATAGTCCCTGTACTTAAAGTCTGTTCAGCGTAGGAATTGTTTTCTGAAAGGCCTTTTTCCCTACCAGAAATATATTATATAGTAAGATATTGGTAGGAAAAAAGACCTTTCAGAGAGTAATTCCTACCGTGAATGGAGCATAAAAGGAATGGAAATATAATATGTGGAGATTTTAAAATGACCTTAAACGCTAGTCTAAAACTGGAGTGACATCCTATTCCCAAAACAGAAGAGTTATTTGTCACTTTACAAAAGGGATAAACCTTTAGTAAACTGGATTCAAGTCATGCTTATCAACAGATTAGGTTAGATGAAGAATCTCAGAAACTTTGTGTGATAAGCACCCACAAGGGTTTACTTAAGTACAACAGAATTCTTTGTGGAATTTTTCAAACACAAAATTTGTTCCAAAAATTAATGGAAAAAACATTACAGGGGTTGAAAGGAGTACTATAATTGTATTTTGAGATGACATTTTGGTTACTGGTAGGAACATGCAGGAACATTGTGACACTCAAAGAGGTATATAAACGTTCAAGTGACAAGGGGAAGAGTTTAGAGTATTTAGGGTTTGTAATAGACAAAGATGGGTTAAAAGCAGCCATAATGGGTTAAAATGAGCCAAAGACAAAATTGCGGCTATATTAGATACACCTAAGCCGGAAAATGTGAAATAACTGAAGAGATTTATAGGGCTAGTTAATTACTATGGGAAGTTTGTTCTAAACTTACCCATGATACTGTGTCCTATGTATCCTCAGTTGAGAAAAAACACAGATTTTAAGTTTGACAGGGCATACATGAAATCTTTTCCAATAATTAAAGAAAAATTATTGCCAGCAGAGGTGTTAGATCCCTATAATCCTAGATTACCCTTAAAATTAGCATGTGATGCATCAGGCTATGGTCTGGGTAGTGTACTGTCACAAGTGCAGACTGATGGAAGTGAGAGTCCAATAGCCTATGCTTCCCGCACACTGTCTAAAGCTGAGCAGGGATATTCACAGATTGACAAGAAAGCTTTGAGCCCTGTTTTTGGGGTAAAGAAATTTAGTCAATACCTGTGAGGAAGGAAATTTATACTATATACAAATCATAAACCTTTGTTAAGCATATTTGAGGATAAAAAAGGTTTACCAGCCTTTGTAGCTAATAGATTACAAAGATATGCTCTTTTCCTATCAGGGTATAATTTTGATATTTGTTAAATATGACAGTGATGAATTAGAAAATGATAGTTGTATGAGTAGTGATTTATAATGTTTTGAAATTAGTGGAATAGCCTACCAATAAAATTTGAAGACATAAAGGAAGAATTACAAAAAGATCAAGAATTAGTTAAACTTACAGGTTATGTGAAGTTGGTTTGGCCTTAAGATTATGATAAGAAGTTGAAAATTTATATTCATAGGAAAAATGAATCAACATTAGAGCAAAGAATACTTATGTAGGAGTATAAAGTTACTGTACCAGAGAAATCCCGTAAACATTTGTTAAAGGAATTACATTCAAGTCATCTTGGAATAGTTAAAATGAAATCTTTAGCCAGATCTTATATTTGGTGGCCTAATATTAATCAGGATACTGAATGAATGGTTAACAATTGTGCAGCATGTTTCATGGAAAGAAAAAATCCATCAAAGAGTATGTTACATGTTTGGAACTATCCAAATATACTATGGTCTAGGTTACATGTAGATTTTATGGGTTCATTCAAATCTAAGTTGTATCTTGTTATCATAGATGCATATACTAAATGGTTGGAAGTGTTAGCAGTATCGTCAACAACAGCATGTCAAACCATTGCTCATTTAAGACAGATTTTTGTGAGGTTTGGTTAACCAGAACACAATGTAGTGACAATGGGCCACCATTTACATCACACGAATTCAAGGGTTTAAAAAAAATGAAAATGGTATTGAGCATACTTTAACACCTCCATACCATCCTCAATGTAACGGCTTAACCGACAATGCAATAAAATTTGTAAAAAAATAAATTAATAATTGCTATTCATGAAAAAGGAAATATGGAAGTAGCTTTAAGTAGATTTCTATGTGATTATAGGAACTCAGTATATATTGTAGTACAACAAAAGAAACACCATCTAAATTGATGTTTAATAGACAACTTAGAACTAGGCTAGATTTTCTACGTTCTAATTTAGATGAAAGTGTAGAACAAAATTAGAGAAAATATGTTAGCCTAAATATGCTGAGAGATGTAAAACTCGTGAACTAATTCCAAACCAACGCGTAATAGTCCGAGACTATCGAGCAAAGAACAAATGGATTGAAGGGCTTGTTGTATCGCAATTTAGTCCAGTAGCCTATTTAGTCAGAATAGGGGCAGTAGCATGGAAACGTCATAATGACCATTTGATTAGTATACAGTCTTCTCCTGAAACTAGAGTGGAGGAGATAAAACCTAGCGTCAGAGAGCCATATTCCTCAAAGTTAGATCCAAAAACTAGTAGGGAAGGTCTGACATCTCCTAAAGCAACCAGGGGTGAGAATCATTCTCCAAGTATCCCCAGGGTTGAATCTCATGAGAGGGGCAGTAGCCCAGAATCACACCCATCTCAAAGAACTGAAATCTCACCACAGGTAAAGGAGCCTAGATATCCAACCAGGTGTAGGAAACCTGTAAGTTAGTTGAATTAAATTTGTAAATAATTTAAAGTAGGCCTATTATTATATTATTTCATTGTGATTATTGAAATCCATGGTCAGGTATTGTATTCTATATTTTTGTATAAAAAAGTGTTTAAAATGTCAACTCTTTCATTGTGGCTATTGGAAATATTGATCATGTATTGTATTATTTATTTTATGTATTTTTATTTATTTTGAGAGATGTATGATCAAGAAATTGTGAGGGAGGAATGTGATTTATTTAGGTTGGCTATCATGTGTGGTGACGTAATAAAATGGTCTGCTTCCCATCATGCCCCATCCTAAGTGACTATGTATCGATAGCTGGTGTTACCGACCATGTCTTTATCACTCAAGCCGCAACCCTCAACAAAGTAAATCATGTTCTTATTTCAGCTGCCCTTACCATGTTAAGGACATAACAGCTAACCTGTTGAAGATGAGCATAAAGCACACACATTGGCTACCTCCATCACCTCGCACCATTGGCTGAAACCTGTTTGAAATTGTCACATATTCAACACACACCAATCCATTTCATTCTGTCTGCCATCACATAGCAGAGTGTTTGTTTTTTCGTTACTCTACATAAGATTACTTTTATTTGTTTCCTACTCATTCGTGACTTTGTAATGTATAAGCAGGCAATACATTACAAATAGCACACGATATTTCCACACAAGAAACTTCATTTTTATCAAGGAAACCCTGGAAACAGAACAATTAGGTTTAATTTTGGGTTTAAAAACTACTTTGTGATCATTAGCGCTAGAATGTACACCCTCACCATCAGGACTGTGGAGTCGGAGTATGAAGAAATTTTGGGTGGAGTCAGAGTTGGAGTCGAAATCAGTAGAAAGGTACCAACTCCAACTCCAAAGAAATTTAGTTTTTTTGTTCAGAAATTGTAGTAAGCTAAATATATTGTTTTTATGTTCTATTAACCAAGTAGCCTGATGATTCAAGTGTTGGGGATGATATGCCCTGTGCTACCATTTTAGTATTTTAATGTATATCCAATATTTATAACAAATTTACTGTGTTAAAATTATTTTGATAAGTATTTTTTATTACTTATTATTAATATAAATTTGCCATTAATAAAGGAGTCGGAGTTGGAGTCAAAGTCGGACAGTAGAAAAAGTAGAGGAGTCCGAGTCGAAGGTTTAGCCTACAGACTCCGCAGCCCTGCTCACCATGAACAATGTCCTTTAGTCGTATCACAATCCACTATTTGGAGCCACAGCCAATCTGTAAACACTGTACTCTACAACCAATCACCCTTAAAAGAAGTTTTTCCACCAAGTTTAATCATTCTGTCTTATACACAAAAGTACTGTAACAAGATAAGCAGTAAGAATTTGCAAAGTACTCACATCAGCCAAGCTTATTAACTGTACAGCTTTTTGGGAGGAGTGAGGGGAAATGAAGAACACAATAAAGAGGGTACTGTGACATTGGAATGCTAGTGTAGTCGAAACATGTATTTCTTCCTCTAGCATGAATGGGAGAGTGGGTTTGGGTAGAGACTAAGAATAGACAAGGTAGACAAACATCTCCACTGCCAGGTCATCAAACAAGACAGACCAGAGGGGAGTTTTCAAGGGGTAACCAAACTAGAACTATCAGTAGGCCTAGTGTTCAAATGATAAATATTAGGTGTCGCAAAATGTTTATGCAAACTGCTCTAGCCAACATTTCACACAATAAGAAGAGACTTAATAAAGGATGCCAAAGAGAATTTTGAAAATGAAGTATGTGGGAAAAGACCGCAGGGGAAGGAGGCCAAGAAAGAGATGGGAGGAGCAGGTAACAAAAAGTGTTCAAGTGAGAGGAGAAGAATGGTGGAAGGATAGAGGAAGATGAAGGCATTTTACTAAACTGACCCGGCCAAAGGCTGGAAACAGTTGATGATGATTATGATGATGAAGAAGAGCCTTAATATTTTTCCAGTATTAGCACACACCCTGGAAGATGATCGTAATATTTCCTTTGGTCAGACCTTTTCTATGTTAGAAGCTATCGCAACAATTTCAGCTAGAACTTATGGTTTTTCAAAAGATTACATTTACACATC
>CABFWB010002188.1:9564-26516 GCA_902151455.1 Timema bartmani
AACTATTCAAACATGGCTTACCAACCACAAACTCACAGCATCTTTGTCCAAGAACTATTCAAACATGGCTTACCAACCACAAACTCACAGCATCTTTGTCCAAGAACTATTCAAACATGGCTTACCAACCACAAACTCACAGCATCTTTGTCCAACAACTATTCAAACATGGCTTACCAACCACAAACTCACAGCATCTTTGTCCAAGAACTATTCAAACATGGCTTACCAACCACAAACTCACAGCATCTTTGTCCAAGAACTTTAAGGCATCAGACGCGCACATAACTTAGCCGGCGCGGAGTAGGAGACCGGACTTCCAATCTTGCCGGGTGCACTGAGGCTAGGAGAGTGGATCTTTCTATAATATGTAGCTTACACTGTGGGTTTAAGGTGGGGTTATAGGGAACGTGAGCAAACCATACAATCTGGCTAGTACGTGTCAGGTTCCAAACAAAAGACGATCATGTGTGAATAGAGCCAAAGTTCTTGGCTCAACAGAAAAATTGTAAGAGTGGAATTGACATCGAGATCAACTTGAACGTGTGTAGGGTAAGATCAAGTCGACTTATAGGGAGCTGACTGTAATGACGCATGCGCAGAGTCATCAATATTCATCCTCGTTATTTACTTCTGAGACTACCCGCCCCAGTGGCGTAGTTAACTAATGCGCTAGTTTCGTGTCGAGATAGACTGCCAAGGACGGAGAGGTCAAGGTTCGAATCTCGGTCGGAAGAAATAGGGGTGGTTTTCTCTAGATGGTTTTTCCACTCTCCCTCCACGTAAATGCGGGTTCACTTCCCCTTTATTTAACTTTCCCAATTCCTAACCCATTCACGTAATTAGTACTTAAGCGTAAAACCCAAATGGGTAGTAAGACGTGGTGCTAAAATAATACCTCAGACACTTTGTTTACAAGGAGTGACACAAACACTGCCTCTATTGCGTTGTCACACTTAATGACACAATATTTAAGAATAATTATAAATAGTTTTTAATACGGTCTGTTGAATAATATCGATTACATCAGTACCTGTGTTCCAAAACCTTAGTTCAGTCGGTAGCATGTCCTCCTACTGAGCTAAGGGTCCCGGGTTCAATTCCCGGAGTTGTGAAATGTGAGTTTGTCCTTTCAGTAGTGAGTTACCGACAGAGGGCCGGATGTTGAGTCTATTCTGCATTAAATTAGTCTATAAGTCGTGTACTGATATAATCAGTCGGTTCAGAAAGTGCACGTTAAATATCTCAAATAAAAAATCAGTACCTGTGAAATATGAGTTGTAGAGAAGATTCGAATAAATTTAAACGAGCTGAGGCACACAAAATAATTAAGTTGACAATATAAAGTATATGTGTCAATTAATATTGATAATTGTGGTGATCAAAATAGAAATTTACCTATATAAGATAGTCTGTATTTTTAATAAAATACACAAATTCACTACACAGAGCAGCTGAACTTGTTCAATAACACAAAATGACAAATCTCCCAGCTCAGGTATAAGCCACTGTTTTTCCTTGCGACTAAACTGATAACGCCACCTCCCAGCTTTCTGACACCTCCTTCTCCGTGGTCTAGTGGTCAGAGCTATGGCTACAGATCCAGATATCCCGGGTTCGATATTTGGCTCTTCCAAATTTCTGTGAAGCAATGGTTCTGGAATGGGGTCAACTCAGCCTCGTGAGGAAAAATGAGGAGCTAATTGAACGAAATATTAGCCTCTCTGGTTTAAAAAAACCGAGACTAACGGCTGGAGGGTTCGTTGTGACATCCTCTATCCACAGAAGTTGACACTATTTTCACCAACAGATGGTGGCAGCTTGGTCGATATGCAGCTGATTCCATGGAGATTTTTTTTTTTTAGGAATCTACCCCAACGTGTGCGCGAAGAGCCGAGACGAGTAAACTCATCATAGAGCCGGCTCATTAATTCCATAGTATCAGTCTCGAATTTATATGGCCAGCATAAAACACCATTTTCATACTTAACTTGTTTAATAAGCTCTGCGTTGAACCTGATAGTTAATTTTTTTTTTAAAAAAAACCTCATCAATTAAGTAAAAAGTGTCAAAATGGAGCTTTTTTTTTTTTTTAGAGCGTGTCAAAACGAACCCGGTTTTTCCGCACCGATGAGGCGAAACAAGCGGCTCGCCCATATCAATCAATCATTGTTGGTTTTGGTTAAGTTTGAGGTCCGGTCAGAGAGAAGCATCACAGACAGCTTTCACTGCAACTTTGTGAAGGTTGTATGTTTGTTTGGTCCTTGTTTGCGAGCGAGGGTTGCTACAGCCGGGGGTTCCCAAATGAAATGTGTTAATTGTTATTTGGTGCGGCGTATTGTCTGTGTCCACCGGTTTGGATGGAGTGATGAGGGGAAGGAGGGGTGGCGGGTGAAGGGTTCTCTGTCCTCTCACTCTCTGATTGGACACTAGCTCTGATGATTGTGTTGTCATTGCGTCTGGACGATTTGGAAGAAAAACCACACAACCAGTACCCATCTCATTTCGGGTGACGAGGGATTTTCAAACTTTTTTTTTTAATCGCCACGTTTTGGTACCTGTTCATGTTATAAGGATCTATGAAAATTATACTAATGCAATAGGGATGAGGAAGGGAGAATTTTAGAGGTAATCTGCCAGCATTTGAGTGTAAGGAGAGTGCAAAGCCATTCTAGGAAAAACGATCCTTGGAAGAACCGACCGGGATTCGAACTCCAAGATCCCCGTCATCAACAGACCAATCGGTGACCTGGTGGTCTAGGGGTAAGGTGTCAGACTTCTGTGCTGGGGGTCCGGGGTTCAATCCTCGGTCCCGGCACAGATTTATCTGATTGCCAAACCCTTCCTTCACCTCTGACAAGACGTGTATTAATCACAACTTGTGAATGTGTGGAATGCAGGCCCTCCACCGTGGTTCGGATCCCACGTTAAACTGTAGGTCCTCCATTTCATCTCAGTCACCCTACCATTACACATTAGCGTAAGTGCGTATAACCTGAACGGGTAGGAAGACGCGGTGCTAATAATAATAATAATAATAATAATAATAATAATAATATTATTATTACTATTAATAATACTATTAATAATACTATAATAATAATAATAATAATAATAATAATAATAATAATAATAATAATAATAATATTATTATTACTATTATTATTATTATTATTAACAGACCAATCTAACACGAGAGTGACGCCTTGGACCAAACAGCCACAGAAATGGGTATTTTCAAACTTAATAGGTTCTTATTTTATTTTTATTTAAATGTCTCAACTTAAACAGGAATGCCGATGACGGAGAGATCGTGGTTAAAATCCTGGTCAGGTGTAGTGAGTTTGGCTTTTTTCTCAATGGTTTCCCACTGTCGCTCAACAAAAGTGCGGGTACACTTTCTCCAAATTCAACCTTCTTCATTCCTAGCACATTGGCATAAAACCAGAACGGATAGTTAGACGCGGTGCTAATAAAACGAAAACCAGTTAATCTCTGTTCATGGATTGCATGAAAAGTAAAAGAAAAATTTTAATTTTTGCTGGTGAATATTTAATGTTGTTTGTAAATATTTAAGGTTCTCATATTTTCTGCTTAGATATACTTTATCTTAAATGGAGTGTTTACTTACTAAAAGGTGCATAGTAAAGGTTATAAATTACACCTTGTGTATTATTTATTGAATGAATGGTTAGATTAGGCAAGTGTAGGTAATATCTTACTATACGCCCAACGTATGAATACGTTTATTATGTGACAAACTGACTAATTTTCTCCATAACAATTTCATATGATACAGTATGACCATAAATTCTGGACACACAAGAAAATACACATATATCTAGGCAAATACACATACTTATACGTATTTTTACACATACATGCATACATACATACATACATACATACATAAACACTCCGTTTCCTTATGGGGTAGGCAAGAAATAGTGCATATGACTAAAAAAAACTCCGTTCATAATCCATCCTCACTAACTTTCTCCACACTTCCCTATCTTTGTATACTCCCTTCGCTTCAACAACATCCATACACCGAATCATACTTGCTATTTTATTCTTTAAACTCTTAATGTTTCTCTTCTTAACATATTCAACTACAACATTAGCCACGCCTTACATGGTCTAGCCCTTACTTTTGATCCACATACTCTACCTTCATATATTTGCTCGTCATTCGATCCACATTCATCCTCCCAGCATGCCCAAACTAACGTAAGACACTTCTTTCCCATTGACCTATTGAATTCCTTTGAAAACCGCACTCCTTCAACACCTATTCACTACTGACTCTGTCTATAGGCTACGAGTTTTTACACATGCATGTCTTAGATATTTCATTACAACCACATTCACCATGCTCTTGTGTTGATCCTGATAGACCCACACTTCACATACATAAAACAATGTTATCTTTAACACAATTTATATACTAATATATTTATATTTTAGAGGTATTGATAATATATATCAAAAGTGTCATGTTCAAATCACATGAGTTGACGTATGAATGCGTGACAGTAGATCTATACACGTTTATGGCTGTCAGATAAGGCTCTTTCTATGGAAATTGGGGCATAGCTGCTAAATGATTGGCATAGTCTTAACGGTTTTTACAATGCTCGCAATTTTTCACAATGTTTCTTTTTTTTGCCCACCACGTATCACAACCCGTTCGGGCTGTACACATTTAATTACAAAAATAGAGTTTTGATGAGGAAGGTAGAATTTAAAATAAATGTATCCACAGTTGTGTATAGAGAGAGAAAAAGAGAGTACGAGAGACCAATTAGTAAAAAGCACCCTTAGTATACCCAGTCGGGGCTCGATCACTTACCTTAACTACCATACCAGGTGAGCCTGATCTTTAATCCATGTGCTCGCTGCTGCAGCTTGTTCCAAATTCATTTCAATCCAGTCTTTTTTTTTCGCACTGGTGGTCACATGCTATTAGGTGTAAGCCTCACAATAGACTCGATTGCTTAATCGAATATCGGCTAGGCGCACTAGACGTAGTTTTCCAAATTATTTTCATCAATCTTTTTTTTCTATCACGTATACAGGTGAATTCAGGTGTATTTATTCGAAATAACCTTCTTCGTCCTTACCTATTAGATAAATACATGAATAGCCAGGTTACTAAACCAAATAAGATCCTAATAGCCAATTAAGATTTAGTTCTTAGGGACCTCAATTTGATTCCATGAGGGTATAATATAATTTATTAATCGTGGGTGATGTCGGCCTCTTAAGCTTATAATTACAATTTATAACGTGCAGGTGTATAAACTTAAAGTGTGCAATCTTTGATTAAGTACGTTTATAAGTTATTTAGCTGATGCAAACTACGGTCTATTAAAGGGAATATTAAATATTTAAATAAATATCTTTAATTAGATATGCGGCAGATTGTCATGAGATTAAATATCTCCGTCTCCCCACCCCCTTGCCATGCCACCGGACCACCGGGGACCGATATCAAAGTGAGGTTCTACCAAAACCACCCAGAGCTGTGCCATTTACGAGTATTCCCCCCCCACCCTTTCCCTCCCACCCTTTTCCCCCTCTTTATTCCAAGTCAGCCGACACTGGACCAGGTCATGTTCACCCCCTCAACCCCTTCGTTTTACCGAGCATAACGCTCACACAACCAGTACGGTGCTTAGAATTCAATTATCGCTACCGCCCAGACTTCTCCTACCCCTTCCCTACAATTTGTGCAACGTACTTTGCCCTGAATTTCCATCATTTATTCATTTCCAATTTATTACCTCTCTATTCCCTACGCACACAGCGACGGTAAAAAATAAAAAAATAAAAAGAAGAGAGAGAGATAGATGTAAGACGGAGTAATAAAAACCCACTATGTTGTTTTTAGTTAAAGTGGACGGAAATGAGATAATATTTTGGTTAGGACCGCTTCATATTTAAAGCCACCACTATTCAAACAAGTTTTTTTAGTAATAAATTTAAAAAATCTCGAATTATACAGGTCGTGACATAATTTATATATTTTTTTCACGTAAATATAAGAAAAGAGACCCTCATCAATAGGTATCCTGACTAAATGTCAGGGTTCAAATCCCGGCTGAATTTCCAGAATTGTGCTTTTCCTATTTGGGTTCTTTAATTTCCTCCATCCAAATGTGAATACGTTACCTCTATACTCTACCTTTTTCGTCTCTAACTCATTTTTGTAGCATTTTTTTTTATAATAATAGTTACATATTTTGTGTAAAATTTCTTCGACATTATTTTTTAAACTGTGTTTTAAAAACAACATTGATCTAATATAAGAGAAAATGTGTTTATTTTATATGAATATAAAATGTTCAAAATTAGACTGTTCTTTGGATCCTTCACTCTACACTGGTATAATATAAATAACAATGTAAAACTTGTCCCCCCCCCATTCTCCCTGACATAAAATGTACCCTCACAACTGGAAAACATTTTTTTAATAACTTTTGTAACTGTCAGATGCTGTTTTGTTTTCGCACCTGAATCCTATCTGACCTTAGCTTCCCCGTTGAGTTGAAATTAAAAAGTTGTATAAAATTTAGAAACTACAGAGTATATACATAAACTACAGTACAGTTTGGACAGGAATAAACTTTTTTGGCAATTTTAAAACTTACTTAAACAAATTTAATATATTTTTATGTTCTATTTAATCCATCATGATATGCGCACTCTTACAGTTTAATTATATTATTGGCAGCATAAATCTCTCCAGAATCGAAGATGGCTGCGTTATCTGATAGCTCGTGATCTTAATCGATCACACATATGTAGATGACGATTCCCACATGTCCATCACAGAATCTGCCTTAAAATATTAGTTGTACCTAGCCAAAAGTTCCAGGTTCGATTTCCATGTCCAGGTGCCATTTTTCAATTTAAAGAATATGATATTTAGATGCGGCTGTAGCCGTAGCTAAAAAAATATTATTATTATTTAGCACCACGTCTTACTACCCGTTCGGGTTATACACTTAAGTACTAACTACGCTAATGGATTAGGAATTGGGATGGTTGAATTTGGAGGAAGTTAAACTGCATTTGCGTGGAGGGAGAGTGGAAAACCATTTAGGATAAACTACCCCTAGTTTATCGGACCGAGATTTGAACCTCGATCTCCCCATCCTCGGCAGTCTAGCTCAACATGAAACTAGCGCGTTAGCTAACTACGCCACCGAGGCGAGTAACTAACAAATAAAATAGCTTGTCTATTTAATCCATATTTTTAATGTGAGCTCGCGTAATATGCGATTGTAGATTTGGAAAAATATTATCAACACCCATTAAATTATAGGCCCACTATTAATTAAGTATAACGTTATAATTGTTGGCTGCAAAATAAAAGTGTTTTTATTGTTTAAATCTACTTCCTAATAGAATCCTACTTAACTTAATAGTCTGTACATTAATGTCAAAGAGAATAGTTCCAAAAATATCAGCTTTAGGTTTATTATCTGCGTGAACTTATTTTATTTACAAATTTAAGGAATTTAATTTTGAGAAAACAAACTAAATAAACTGGGAAACTTACTTGAATTAGTAGTCATGATGTCAAAGGCATCAGGACGGCGAGGTCGAGGTTTGAATCTCTACTGGGTGTATTGGGAAGGAATTAATAATTCAATTTTTTGTCCATGATTTAACTGTTCCTCCTTCCCTCACCTTGTGCATTTTCAAAACTACCCTTTAAAATAAGCAGTTATTAATAATGACATTATAAACTTAATGTAAAAATAGCAACGAAACGTTAATGGCTCTGGTGGAGGAATCAATTTCGTTTAAAAAAAAAGAGCCACAGGGTTAGTAAAACATGCAAAATATGAGCCTCAGGACCCGATGCAAGTAGGTTCAAACCCAGCCGTGGTCGACGGATTTTTATGAGCATTAAAAATCCGTAGCACAACTTTCTTCAGTGGGGAAAGTAAAGCCGTCGGTCCCATGTCGATTGTTACATGTAAAATAACACTGAAAGGTTTGTGAAAATACCTTTAAGACAACATTGGTAGACCCTTTCGCACTCACTCATAGAAATTCATCTTGGAAGACAACGAGGAACCCACCACACTTCCTGGCCTCCCCTAATGCATGGGGTTTCCTACCAGATGGTGCAGGTAGTACTAACCAGCCGATGGACTGAGTGCATGTCCAGCGCCGTATGTATGTATATAACATCAAATCAACCTTCGGGTTGTTGACTGAAGAAGAAGAAGAAGAAGAAAGGAGATCAAAATGATTGCTGGTGCAGTTCATGTACTAAATGGCTCAGGGACGAACTCTCTCTCTCTCTCTCTCACTTTTATAAGAAGGTCATATAATCAAATTTATTTTAAAATCATGTTCCAGACCAAATAAAATGACCACTTTGTCAGCGTGTGACACATGGACTTAGATTTTGAAAGCAGCTTTAATCAAACGATTTGTGATAAACGAACTACCCACACTCATCAATCTGTGTGTATTAATTAATTCTACAATAACCCGCTTCGGTGGCCGTAAGGTTTAAGAAGTTTCTTTCGCAGTAGACTAGACTGCCAATGGCGGGGGATATTGAGCTTCAAATCTCGGTCGGGTGTAATAAGAGTGTTTTTTACAAAATGGTTTTCCACTATTCCTCCACGAATACATGGGTACACATCCTTCAAATATAGCCTTCCTAATCCCTAAAACCATTAGCGTACATAAGAGAATAACCCGAACGGGTAGTAATACGCTGTATTAAAGAAAATACTATCCAATAGAAGTAGAAGGATATTAGCCTTCCTCATCCTGTTACCTTAGATATCATTTTTTACATTATTAAAATATTGTACTTAAAGGCCATTTTTCATCATAAGGCCATTATCTGATAGCTAGAAAGCTTACTAAATCTATTTTCACGTATTCATAAGTCAAATCATGTTCGTTTGGAGCCATCACTTGAGATAGAAACTAAAAAATCTATAAAATAGTTCTAATAGTATTGTAACATTTTAAAATGTCAGAGACATGACAAAAGGCCAGTGTTTTTGAAGTTTTTATAGCAAAACTTTTTTTTATCATAAATAAAATATTTCTTCAGTAGAAACGTAGAGTTTAATTTTCTTCATATTGTGATATCAACAACTATCGAATATCTTTCATGGGCAGAACAGCATTAAATGAGAAACTCCTTAAACGAAGATAAAAGGCTGTCATTAAATTGCAGGACACCCTTGACAGATATTCAAGAGCTGTTGATATCATCTTGTGAAGAAAATTAAACTATGTTTTTAGTGGCGAATTATTTATTTATTTTAACAAAAAACTGCAAAATCACTTACCTTTTCACACGTCCCCTTACACCCCCCCTCCAGACACCCACCACCTAAAATCCACGTTCTTAGCTCTGAGAATTATACATTTGTGTATACAGCGGCTAATCACTTGCAACACTAATCAAATTTACTTCTATTACGATGGGGATAAATAATTGAATACAGTGAAATTTGGAATTCCTAGCTTGCTTCAATTACACCGAATAATTACTAGGTAAGAGCGCTTCTTGTACTGAAAGCATGGCTCTCATGTTTTAATTTGAGAGCTGATTACACTTGTCTAGAGCGTAGTTAAATTTCATGGTAGTTTCTGGACCCACGTTTAACATAATGTAATTTATGTATGTTATTTTAAGTATATATTAAACACGCTTTAACTGTTTGTCATTATTATATTATATAATGAATTTGTATCTTACGTGCAAAGTGAAAGTTGTTAGTAAATATATATGATGAATCCCGGTTAGTTATACTTAAGGTGGTTTTTATTAAATGGTTTTTTCCAATATTCTACCTCTCAATTTAGAAATAAATAATAACACAATATCCCGTGTGAAGAACGGGGATTCAGCTAGTCTAGTATATATTTCAGATACGGAGAGTTTGGCTTGCTCCACTGTGGATGTCCGCCCCCTCCCCTCTCTTAAATAGCTTCTTTCTTTCCCCCCACAAAAATAAGCATATTTTTCTCTGAATTGTAATTCCCTCATCCCTACATCATTACTTATTAGTGTAATTAAATTAGGAATAGTCTAGTCATGCAGTAAGACGCAGGGCCATAAAATGAATCCATCAAAACTTGCCCTTACTAATTCTAACCTGTCTGACTCGTCCCATCACGTGCACGCAAATAGGCCAAAACGGGGGATTGTAAAACGTTTACTCGCAATTAAGGTTCGGTAAGAATGATAGATATGTTTAAAATTAAAATACCCACTTTAAGTCCATTTATAGCCAACAATCCTTTTAGAATATGTCTAAATTACAATATTGTTTTCTACATCGCAGCTAAAATACTTTAGGTACAGCCTGAGCTTAAAACACACTACCTTAAACAAAGATAAACTACAAACCCTTAAGTCACTGTGATGGGATGCGTTGCAAGTAATATTATGTTGAACATATCTCAAACACACGCTTACAAAAAATACGTTTATTTTAATCAATACTTTATTTTTTATTTTCCCTTTTATTTAAAACACTGCAGCATAGCAACAGATATTAGCCTCGTATTCACTAATTAAAATTTGACTAGTAAAATAAATAAAAATAAATGGTATGACATATATTAGCCTATAGTTATTTAAATTTTCTAATAAAATTCTCAAAAATCAGTTTAATATTTCTTCAAAAAAACAAAAATACCTATTTTGGTAATCATATAGTTTTTGTAACACTTTTCAGATACATCATTTTAAACAAAATCTTTAGAGAAAATTTTCCAAAAATTACAAATTTAAAAAAAATGAGTCATCTGTAAACTAGTCTTAATTCTAGATCTAGAATTAAAATTAGAATTTATCCTTGAGATAGGACCATATAACATCTAAGTTTCAAGTTAATTTTTTTTTAATGGTTTAAGCTGAAGGCTTAAGTATAGACGGACATAAGGATATAGTCTACATAAACATATAAACTATATTTTTTGTTCAGGATCAAATAACACGTTCATCATAATCTCGAGGAATAAAATGTTCACGATTACAATACTTTCTCTAAATGGGAAAGAAAAAACGTGTTGTCTGAGGCAAGTAAAGGGGCATGACTATGTTAGAGTGAGGATATCATAATGAATGAACACTTGATTCACCCTAAGTGTTAATATTTTTTTTCTTCATTCTCCAAATAATTCTAGAGCAGCTTCAGTAAAGGCCTCCTTCACTAACTCACTCTCAGTGAAAAGATTTTTTTCTTCTTCTTAGAAAACATATGCAAAACTTTAAACAAAGCTATTCTAAAAGAAAACAATTCCACTAAAAGCTTAAAATTACTTAGGAAAAGGAACAAGTCTACTGCGCTATTTTTTAAACAACATAGCTAAGCTTATTAAAGCGGTTTGGATCTGCTGTCGATGTCAGAGACTAAGCCTGTACTTGAATATTTATGTCCTACATCTCTCTCAATCTAGGTTTGCTTAAAAAGACACATCGCCACTAATCCGGGAACAAACAATACCAATTATGACTGATAAATGTTATTTTGGTCACACTCAAATATTAAGTGATATATTTTCAAGTTTAGAAGACCGAAAGCTCAACTTTTACATACAATGTAATTTTCTTACGCGATTGACTAAAACCGGCCGTGCAATCGACTAATACTGGCTGTGCAATCGATTGGTTGACGACCTCTGCAGTACACAACAGTGGAACCAAACATGGTAATTTGGCTACCTACGATAGTAAATAAGGGTAGGGGGTGAAACGACTAAAGATAAAAGTACGAAAACTTATCGTACTTGTCTTTGTCGTAACCTTAAAACTGAGGGAGACTAAAAAGCCATTATATAAATAAAAAAAATTAATTTTAAAATCAAAATTAAAACTAACCGATTTCAATTACACTATTGTTGAGTGATGAGCTCATTCCAGTTCAAGCGTGATCTTAAATCCGATATCTCGGTTAGTTGGCCATTGGCCAACAAATTCAAAATATAAATTATAGCGTCATGAAACTCTCAAGAGAAAGATACGTTACATTATAGATTCCAAAAGTACAACACCATACAGAAGCTCCATGCAGGAAGGACTGTCGCTCTTGCATGAGCACCAAAAAATTTTTTTTCGGGGTTGGTGGTCATTGCACGGGGGGTAGGGGGGGAAGGGGGGATACTTTTAATACATACCCAAACAGGATATGTTTTGTGAAGATTGTGGGATTATGCAAAGCATTGGTTTGTGTGTTGATGTCTAACCTTAGCGTAATCATTAGGCAACATTTCTCATAGAATGGAATATAGCCCCCTGTAAACCTGTAAGGGAAAACTTTTTGATTTGGCTTTCGTAGTAAATTAGAATATTAATATTTATCAAATTAAAATTAAAAAGTCAATATACGTTATAATTAAACGCTTAAATCACACACACACGAAATTAAAAGTATTAGATATAGAAAATGAGAAGAAACTTTCCGCTGGCTCTTCGACCATTTTTAAATTTTATATCAATGGTACTCGTATGTGAACTATATTGTCAAGTTTGCCACTATTTTCTTGCCACAATATTCCCTGTTTTTTTCAGGTCATCCAGAAGGAATTCCCATTTTTTCAGACAGCTTGGATTAAAGAAAAAATGTAGTAACATTTTATTTTTTCATCAAACTAATTGTGAAGTCATGTAACTTTAAAACAGGCTGATTTAAGATTAATATGGAAATATAGTTTCTGTCGCTTCAGATCCCTTGTTTAGGGGGTGATAAGACGTACTAGAATAAGCGTGCCTAATTCCCAAGTTTACTTTTTCATACCTTCAAAGATATTTTATTTTAAGCTTTAAGTTAAATAACAAAAATTAACAAATATTCCAATATTTTTAAAAGATTTTGCAAACTTAATTGTGCTTTTCCGGTTCCCTTGGTTTTTCAGGTTCATGGAAGCCCTGATATTATATTATCATATCCGGAGGTAGGTAAAGGATTAAGGGGGGGTGTTTTACCCCTAATTCCCCTTACAGATGTCCATAAGCTCCCGATAACAATGATTCATTCCTTTCATGAAACCCCCACAGTTATGAAAAGCAACCGACGACTTCTCACACCCTTGACTTGCGACGTTCTCCCTCTGCTTGTCTGATCCCCTTATGGGGCCACGCACGGCAAACACCCATTACGGACAGAGAAGAACACGGCGGGGAAGAGGAACTTGCCAACACCCCCCATCATCATCCCTTTCCAGCCTGAAAGGTAAAGTAACAACTTTGTGTGGACGATAATGTCCTGTTCGGTGAGTGGTAGGGGAAGAGGGGGAGTCGAAACACAATAGGTGCAAAGTTACGCCTCCTTTCATTTTGTTAATGGAAGAGTTGTAAATTGAATGAAACTCAAGTTGCTATAGAAGTAAACAATATGTTTTGGACTAATGACCCAACAAACCCGTCAGTTATAGAAGAGCAAGCAGCTTGCACATTTGAGCTTGAATAGGAAGGAAGGAGTTCGAGTCTGGATGGCTTCAAGATTGATGTATTATATCACCATATAATTTATCTTAGATTCGTACTATCAGACAACTGATCTCAGTCTGTAGCGTGTCTGCCTACTGAGCTAAAGGTCCTGGGTTCGATTCCCGGCATGTCCACAAAATCTATCATTGGTGAAATATGTGTTGACACTTACGCGTTGATAAATTAACGGCTGGGAGCTAGATGTTGTGTCTGTCCTAGTCTCAAGTTAGATTAAAAGGTATATGATATTACGATAGGACTAGCAAGCTGGCAGTGGAAAATATGGAGCTTGAATAAAAACTGACTCAGGCCATAGGCTGTAAACAGTAATGAATGTAAAAAAACAATAGGCCTAAATCTTTGTTTTCTTTGGGTTGGTTGGTTGGTTAAGCTTTAATATAGTTCTGGTATAAGTAAATAAAACTATATTTAAAAACTGGTTACTAAGCAGTATCAGCGATAGCTTGACATATTGTATAGAAATATTTCTTTGAGGTATTTAACGTACAATTTTTGAACTTACTAGTGATATCAGCACACTAGTAGTAATTTAATTTAATTGTAGAACAGACAGAGCATCCAGCCCTTGGGCGTTACTTTACCACTGCCAGGAATTGAATCCAGGATCCTTGGTTTAGTGAGTATATAAACTATTGAATGAGTTAAAGTGTAGGACGACGTTCTATAGTAGTTTTGAAAAAAAATTAGATCTATACAAAAATAAGGATAATTTTATAGTCATAATTACAAGTTATTTACTATTATACATTAGCAAAACAATATAATTTAAAGAAAACCCTGAGAATCACGTTACAAAATAAAATATATGTTAATTTTGATATTAATTTACTTTATCAAAGGCTGGGCATTTATATATATCAACGTCTCTTTACAAACAATACAATATTTTACTGCCTTTATTGATGGTCGCATGGACGGTCTTAAATGTCATTCTCACAATAGACATGGTGAATAAATGACGTGAGGTCGGTGATCGAGTTCCTTCGGAGTGAATTATTGATTTTTTTTCATAAATAGTCTCCCATTATTCCTACACGTAGATAAGGTTACACTTCCTTTAAATTCCTCCAGCCTCATACTTAAACTGTTAGTGTAATTAAATGTGGATATATAGAATGGGTATTAAGTGATGGTGGACAAAAAATATATTGAAAACAGGTGTGGTGTCAATTTTTAAAATAGGTTTCAATTGAATTTTTAATCAAATCAAATGCGGAAACAAAGCTAATTTTCTTAAGCCTGCACTTTTTTTTATATAAGCACATATATTCTTAAAATGAATTGCTAACTGCAGAAAGGAAACATGTTTAAAAACCAAAGTTTCTCGGGAGAAACCAAAACTTTCTTGCAATCCAGAATTTGTTCCATATCTGCAGTAAATGTTATTTTTTAAGTGACCTCACATAATAGTATTTTACAGCACACGTTTCCTTTAGGTAGTAAACGATGAATATGTCCATAGGGGCGATGAAATATTAAATAACTCAATTTATATAATTTGTGTAAATGTTTCCTTTCTGAAATTAGCAATTCAAATATTGAAACACTTATAAGAACTAAAAAAGTTCGCACTTAAATTTTCAAGATTATAAGCTTCGATTTTATCCATGAAAGCGTTTTATATTTGTTGTAAATTAACCTTTCACAACGTTTATAAAAAGTGTAGATTTGTATAAATTATTTAAAGCTCTCGATACTTATTTTACAATATTTTCCTTTGGGTATGAAGAAATATAATAACACACTAATCATTTAAGTCTGATATAAACGGCCGAATGTTATTTGGCCCTCTTAGAAATATCATGTGCCATATTTGGACCAATCTACACAGAACGTTTGACGCAGTATTAGTAAGTAAATAGGATGTATTTTGGACCAACTGAGATTATACCTTTTATTTATGCAGACCTAACTTAACAAATATAATCTAGCCAACCTAACCTAACTATCAAGCGAATTCCTTCGATGTTTGTAGATATAACCTAGCATAACCTAACCTAACCATCATTTAAATTTCGCAAACCTATTATAAACTAACAGACACTGGCTATAAAAACGCAAGTCAGAAGTGTTTTAAAAACTGCGCGAAGCGTCCTATGACCAACCTGGTCCAAACGACCCGTGTATTTCAGTTCGGATAATCCCAGATTGCGCCAAACGTCCTACACGAAAATAAAGAGTGTTGTGTATAAATACAATGAATTAAAATACCTGATTAGCATAAAAACATTAATTTTTCATTCGCAGTGTTATTAGTAAACACCGACTGTTTTATTAACTCTGGCCTCATGCTGTGTACATGAAATGGTCGATTTATCTCAAACCATCCGTGAATCAAAACAAATCACAAATCCAGTGAAATGAACGAGTAAATTCAGACAGGTTAAACACAATCTGTTTAAAGTTTATCGTCGGGTTTTCCCTTCCCTTGACAGGGGACATACAAATAACAGTGTTTCCATACGCGACAGAAGTTTCGAGGTTATGATTAAACCAGCTCCCAGACCAATCCCCCCGAGCTTGCAGACCAACTAAGCTAGTTACGCATTTACGATTCCCACTAGGTCAGATGTATTAGCTATTCATTTGTTTAGTGAAGTCAGGCTGGCTTCGACTTCAATAACTGGTGTGTGTATTTGAAGGGGAAACAGGACTTGTAGGAAGTTTGACCATGTTTGAGTTAAAATATGTATATTGAGTCTTATGAAAAGGGGTATTTGAATTTCAAACGCATATTTTTATTACTTGGTGTATTTTTTATTTATTAGAGGCTTTTAACTTACAATATGTAGTCTGTAGCACACAAAGGTCACCAATGACTTAATCTAATCTGTATCAATGATGATGTATTATGAAGAAATAAACTTATATTAGCGTGGAGAAGGTTATAGAAAATTGTAAGGATCAATCTCACGTGAAAAATTATTCCCATGACATCCAGCCTAGACTTGAACTTCAACCTCTGGCAGTGGTAGTTCAGTTGAATGCGAGACTGAAGCCTTAAAACGTGTTACCACTGGTATTAATATACTCATAAAAATCAACAATCTCGAACCAGTGAATTTCCCTACCATTAATCCCCTACCGTAAAAAAATTGGAGATGCCAATTTATAAAATGATGCAATTTATAGTTATGCTGGGAATCCAACCCACGACCCTCAGCAAAGTAAGAATAAACACTCACACCTACTTAAGTTGCCTCATGGTCTAAGGCACTACTCTCACAATAGACTATAGTTTGCTGATGGTGGGGAGATCATGGTTCAATCCCAGTTAGGTGTACTGAGTGTGGTTTTTCCTAAATGGTTTCCAACTCTCTCTTTCTCCAGGCAAATTCGGTTACCCTTCCTCTAAATTCAACCTTCATCATCCGTAGCAAATTATCGCAATTAGTACATAAGTGAATAACCTGAACGGATAATAAGACGCAATGCTAAAAAAAAA
>CABFWB010002188.1:26556-41084 GCA_902151455.1 Timema bartmani
TAAAAAAATCAAAAAGTAGAAAAAAGAAAGGGACAAAAAGGAAAAACCTGAAAGGAAAAAAAAAAGCAAAGCTAAAAAAAAAAAAAAAAAGTACTCGTAAATGATATAAGATTTCAAAACTACAGAATCTAGCTAACTTAAGGAAAATTGAAATATTACCGTTTAAGTAAATTTCACAAACCTTTGCCTGGTAAGAGAAAGGGAAACCATAAAGCAAAAAAATGTATCTACGTTCTTAGATTGAAATGCAGCCTCGTGAATAAACGCGCTCTTGCAGTGCCAATGTTATATTTTCAATATTTCTTGACATGGTTGGTTATTTGTTAAAATGAAAAAAATAAAAAGCATACTCTTTTTGTGATATTTTTTATATATAACTACAACATTATAAGAATTTAACAAAACTATTCAATTTAAAGAATATGATATTTAGATAGATATTAGCTTAGCTATTTAATCCATCGTGATATGTGCATTCGTACGCTTGTCATTGTAATATTGGCAGCATAAAGCCAACTACCGGGTCAACGGTCGCTGCGCTATCTGATAGCTCGTGATCTTGATAGATCACACATTTGTAGCTGACGATTTCCTCGCGTCCATCACAGACCATGCCTTAAAATATGAGTGAAAAATAGTCCTCAACACGGAACAGTTCCTGAATATCTCAGTGGTCAGAGAATTAGCGTACTAAGCCAAAGGTCCCCTGATTCGATTCCCATGCCCAAGTGTCATTTTTCAATTTAAAGAATATATTTATCTTGATATTCTATTGGTTTAGAGGTCAGTAGCTAAAATCACTCAGAACTGTTGTCATGTGGGATTTTTCACCTGCGGAACACTTTTAACCAGTTCACGGAACACCGGATAGAATCACTGGCGTATATTCTAAAATCAAATATGAAACAATCTCACCTTCTCCCATATGAAACGCTCATCCGAGTACAAAGAGATGTTTTTGGAACAGGGTGTAGTTCGCGATCCCAATGACCACATAATGTACGACAGTAGTGGCTCATATATCGATGACAAGTAAATATTGGCGAACAGGCCGTTTGACGTTCGGTACGGCCCCTCACTCAACACAACGCACCTATTCATACGCCATACGTCAACATTAGTTTTGTAGTGGTTCGAATATCTCTCCCAGTACACGATTTATCGTACCTCTGGTCGTTCTATGAATGGTTGCGATGGATTACTAGTGACCTCCTCTACTTCCCTATTACCCCTAAAAAAAAAACCCGAGCTATTAACGTCAAACCATTGTCATCAAATGGATTGGTGTGATTTTATTTTGACGTTGCCTCTGAATAAACACCTTTTCAAATGTATGGATCTAAAGCCCAGTACACACGACACAACTATTTGTACAAGAAGTTGTGTCGTGTGTACCTGGCTTAAGAACGTTACCTACCTATGACGTCACGGCCGGTCAAGAAAGGAATTCCCATGTGAATGAATTTACGTTTTACTCGGTAAGTTTTAAAGATATAACGTTGAAACAAAAACAACAAATTCTTAAATAATTCTAAAAATAGTTGTACAGTGTCACAAAATTATTATTTTTATCTTTAAGTAGTTTTTAGTTGATGTACTGTATTTTTTATAAATCATATACAATTCAGGCTAGTTGGTATATTCACGAGAATGGCCTGTAGGAGACTTCCTGCCAGGAAGTAGAATAAAAAAGTCCATGGTAGAAAATGTATATATAGAATAGGAAACAAGAAAAATGTAAAATTAAAAAGCAAGTAAATGTTTCCAAGGCGTAAATATTAAAGTGACTGTGTAAATTCGTCAGAGGAAGCGGGAAAGGGTTATCAACACATAAACAAGAGCCCTCTCAGGGTTAACATATTTTCTTTGCTCTCTTTTTATTGTGTACATTGGCATCTAAGTGTGATACTGCTTAGACTGCTTAGTTGCGTCAAGTTAAGATGCAACCCGCTTCGCAAAATAGCTTCGAGATATTTAAGTAGGCGACGACGTTAAGTCATTAGAATCACATTGCGCTTATTCCCCTTTGATAAGTAGATCATTGTTAGACTCCACACTTAGAGAACAAGATAAATTTTAAAAATTTGTTTTTAGGCTTGACCTTGTTTTTACAATAGACCTACTCTTCCTACACTAAAGCTTGATTAACATGTTCACCGAAAACTAAAATCAGAATCAAGTGGCGCAGAAATTCACACGCTAACAGAAATATATGATATACAGCAACACCAATTAGAAATAGTTAATTAGTTATCAAATTATTTTATTTTCCTACGAATTTACAGATATTTAAGAATAATGTCACCCGCTTCGGTGGCCGCATGGTCTAAGGCGTCAATCTCTTGTTAGACTGGCCTGCTGATGACGGGGAGACTGAGGTTCAAATCCCTTTCGTATGTACAGAGGGTGGATTTAAAAAATATATTACATTCTCCCTTCACGCAAATGCGGTTACAATTCTTCTAAAACTAAACCTTATTCATCATTAAGCCATTAACGTAATATAACCAAACTCAGTGGTCGCATTGTCTAAGGCACAACTCTCGCAATAGACTAGATTGCCGATGACAAAGATATCGTGGTTTGATCCCAGTCGGGTGCACTGAGGGTGGTTTTTTGCTAAAGGGTTTCCCACTTTCGCTCCACGCAAATCTGGATACACTTCCTCTAAATTCAACCTTCACCATCTCTAATCCATTAGTATAATTAGTACATAGGCATATAACCCCTGACGGGAAGTAAGACGGAGGGACAATAAGAAAAAGCGTAATTAGTGAATAGGTGTGTACCCAGAGTGGGTAGTAAGACAAGATTATAAAAAAATGTCACGATGGATATTTTCAAATGATTGTATTGTGTAATGAAACAAATCAAAACAGAGAGAGTGTAAAAATAGTTGTAATTTTAAAAGCGGTTGACCATTTTTTGTTCAACCCATTTAAATTAAAACCTCATTTGTCAATTTAGACTTAATAAATAGGCCGATATTGGGTCTGACAAGAATATACACTTTCGTTTTAAAAATATAGATTTCAAAGCGTCTCATGAAGTAAACGTATGCGCACTTATTGAATCGGTTGGTTTTGAAATATTGATTGAGTCTCCCAAGAAGTTCTTGTCGTGAAGAACTGAGAAAGAGACAATTTCAATTCGCACTGAACAGACGACGCAGACCGTACTGATATTTTGTGATTGGTTGAAAGATAGATTTTCTGTTCTTGTTTATCGGCTAACGTGTGAGCCCAGATTATGTGGATGTATCTCTTCAAATCTATCTCCCACTTCTCAAGCCCCTGGATAAAAGCTTGGATTACCTAAATCGGTGATCCCACAAATTAGACAAGACAACATGATAAAAATAAAAAACCTGCAACCTGAAACCACTAACTATGCAAACATGTTATTTAAAAATCAACCAACTTCACTGTTTGGCAAAACATGTAAACCTGAAACTACTAACTATGCAAACATGCTATTTAAAAATCAACAAACTTTACTGTTTGGCAAAACATGCAACCTGAAACTACTAACTATGCAAACATGTAATTTAAAAATCGACTAACTTCACTATATAGAAAAATATGCAACCTGAAATCACTAACTATGCAAACACGCAATTTAAAAGTCAACAAACTGTTTACAAAACATGTAACCTGAAACCTCTAATTGTGCAAACGAGCAATTTAAAAATTGACAAACTTAACTGTTTAGTAAAACATGCAACCTGAAACCATTAATTATGCAAACGTGCAATTTAAAAATTGGCAAAACAATCCCCCCGCCAGTAGCGAGGTCAACTGTTCATTTATGTAACAATTTTTTTTATCAGGGGATTTTACTACCTGTTCATATTACACGTATGCATGATAATTACTCTAATGGGGTAGGGATAAGGAAGGAAGCATTTTAGAGGTAATATACACGAATTTGCGTGGGAGGAGAGTGGGAAACCATTTAGCAAAAAACACCCTCAGTAAACACGATCGGGATTCGAGCCCCGATCTCTCCATCATCAGCCGACCAGTCTGACACAAGAGGGATACATTAGATTAAACCATTCGGTCACTGAAGCGGGTATGTTAGAGTCGAGACAGTAATTTTGAGCAATTTTACTTCTTTTTTTTTGGCAGTACCAAGAATCTTATTTAAGTGCGCAGATGATAGAGCTACTGATTAGATAAATGTATCGGACAAAGTTGCTAATAGTAAGAATGTAAATTATATAAGCTCCAAGTAACATTATTATTATTATTATTATTATTATTATTATTATTATTATTATTATTATTATTATTATTATTATTATTATTAACTAACACGAATAGTTATCCGGCGTCACACCGTGCAAGCAATCCTTACTTGATATTAAGTCACACATATATGTGGGCAAGCGGACAAACACGTCTTTGTTCAAATCCCAGCAGAGTGTAATGAGTTTTTTCCTCCCTAGATTGTTTCCCTCACGCTCTCCAAATAAATTCAGTTGCATTTACTTTAAAGTCTAACTTACTCGTACCTAGCCAATTAGTATAAATATATTGATAGTTTTGAAGCGGAGTGAAAAAAATAGCTAGAAAAACAGCTGTTTAGTTTAACATCACTTCGTTTTTGCATGGCTGGTAGGGAAAGCGAGAAAAGATAAGTGTTTTTGCAGTTTTATACAAAAACTTTTATCGGACAAAATAAATAAAATATTGCTTCAGTAGAAACAAAGAGTTTAATTTTCTTCACGTGGTGATATCAACAGTTGTTGAATATCTGTCATGAACAGAGCAGTAGATGATAAACTTTTTAAATGAAGAGAACAAGTTGTCACTTAATTTCAGGACAGCCTTGACAGATATTCAACAACTGTTGATATTACCATGTGAAGAAAATTAAACCATGTTTCTCTACTGAAGAAGTATTTGATTTATTTTGACAGAAGAATATTTTGCTGTAAGAACTGCAAAAACTCTTACCTTTTCTGGCGGTCCATTACATTCGCTCTTTAAGATCCTGGTTTACCACTTAACACAAATCAAACCAGACATTCCATCGCAGTGTGGTTTTTTAAAGTTTTCATAGTAAAATAGTAGGATCGAGACCAGTTAAAACCATTTTAAATATTTAACAAATATGTGAATTAAAAATATAATTGTTTAAAAACTAGTTCAAGTCTAGTGAAAAATAAATTTAACCTCAACTCGATACGTTATTTGGTTCACGCATTAACTTACATCTAATATCCCGATTAATGGATTCTCAAATTACGGGTCTGATTTTACAGTTAACTTTTCAAAATACATGGTGTATAGTCCATTCACAGTAAGTTTGGTCTTTTCTTACAGTATAAAATGTAATAAAAATCTTTTCTATGTATGAATCAACCTTGCAGATGTTGTTTAAATTTTTACAAGCTATGTACACTGAATATAATTGTAAAATTGGAAGTAAAAAAAACATATTTGTGAGGCGAATGAATTTACAATTCATTTTAAAAAGCACAAAGCTTTCGTGAACCAACTATAGGTAGAAAATATATTTTCCTCCAAATGTATGTGGTGTGCAGCCTATTAAACGAATGGACTAAGTATAAGTAAGGTCTAACTTAGACTAAGTGTACCCACATTTGTGTGGCAAAAGAGTTGAAAGATATTTAGGAAATATCATCTCAGAATACGCAAACGTACTTACTCTAATTGGGCATAGGACGAGGAAGTAGGCATGTTAGAGTTAATCTACCCGAATTTTCGTGGAGGGAGAGTGGGAAACTATTTAGGAAAATCCACCCTCAGTAGATGTGACTGGGATTCGAACACCGATCTCCCCATCTTTAGGAGGCCAATCTAACACGAGAGTGAAATATTAAATCATTCAGCCACTGAAGTGGATATTCACTCTCACACATACACGCACCCCCCCACACACACACATCATAAAAAGCTTCAGTATTATTTAGTTTTTCTTGGAATATTCTGTGAGTACCTGTTGACAAGTTAGCTAAGCTAAAACAAACCAGGGCATGCGAGGGTTTTGGGCGCGGTGTAGGGGAAGAGATGAGGGGAGAAAAGGATGTTGGAGGGGTGGCAAGGGATGGGGGAGAATGTTCCAGATGGGTTGGGTTGGACCGTAATATGCATGTCACGGATCTGAGGCTGGTCGCTATCTCCGAAGCAAATGAAACGCGATACTGAAGAACCTAAAAGCGAGAGTCTGTATACCAGGCAGGCCTTTGCGCTTGAGGAAGAGGTTGGAGGGTTTTGGAGGGTGTGGAGGGTGTGGAGGGGAGGGCACCATCACCAGTCTACATACTCGGATAATAGGATACGTACCATATTTCTCCTCTCCCCAAACCTTCTATACGTTCTGCGCGTGTGGTGACTACCAAATTGCTCGGACACGCGCATCGATTTTTATGATCCCCTGGAATACCGCGTCCTACCATTTTACCCTGTCATGCAAATTACAATCGAAGTAACAAGTTTAAGCCGATGTCGCTTTAGTTGATGATTGTTGACTCTCATTTTTTTTATATATAATCATAGCTCAGCGCTTAATGGTAAACATCTTTTAACCAGTTTTTGTGTGAAATATTGAGGGTTTAAAGTAGGATGTAAGGGAATTTGAGTTAACGGCGTTGCCTGCATTATGATTTCGAAGCTATTTTGCAAAGCGGGTTGCATCTTAACTTCACTCGCCTAGACACACTAAGTGCAATCACACATATACGCCAGTGTACGAAGTAGAAAAAGAGGGTATAAAATAAGTTCACTCTGCGAGGCCTCTTGTTTATCTGCTGATAATCCTTATTCTCTTCTTATGACTTATTTACATAATCACTATACTATTTGCGCCTTGAAAACATTGAATTTTTTTTTTAAATTACTTATTTCTTGTTTACCATTTTAGATAGACATATCCTTTCATGGAATATTTTTAATCTACATCTTGACAGGAAGAATCCTAAAGGACGTTTTGATGACCAAGCCAAGTTGTAGATGATTTGTAAAAAATACCTTTAAAAAAACTACTTCAAGATAAATAAAATGATTATGTGACATTGTAAGACTATTTTTACAATTAATTATGAGTGTACGGTTTTCGTTTCAATGTTATATTTTTAAAGTTTGTTAAATAAAATGTAAATTCATGATAATGGAAAAATCCAATCTTGAACTACCACGACGTCACATATATGCAACGTCCTTAAAGTATTAATATAAAAAACAGCTTTTTAGCAACATGTATTACAAATTGTTCTGGTTATACGCACCTTTATTAATCACGCCAATGTATTGGATATGAGTATGGTTGAATTAGAAAGAAACGTACCCGCATTTTTAGTGTAAAAAAAGGGTGAAAACACATCTAGGATAAAACCACCCTTAGAAAACCTGATGAAGATGCAAACTCTGATATTTCAGTCCAACAGCAGAGTAGTCCATTCTGATGGTGATGCCTTAGGGCATTCGAGCACCGAAGCGGGTTGAGTTAAAGTACATTTGTTTTTTATTTTCACAGCAAAATACTTTTTTTTTGCCAAAGTAAATAAAATATTACCTTTATACTGTAGATACATTTTGTTTAGCTTTCTATACAGAGTAGTTTCATTAATGAAGATTTGTCCTGGGCATCACGAAATTTAAACATGACTTTTATCTTTATTTAATTTGTTTCCGTTACATTCCATTACGCACATCTATAGTATTCAAGAAATGTGTCGATTTCTATGTGTAGGAATTCTAAAATGAACGCATCTACTAAAACCATATTTATCTATTCCTGCCAACAACAAATTTTCTATAAAACCTGGTAAATACATTCCTTAGTTCGCATCAGTATCTCCGCCACCTTAACGGGCCGTTTCAGAGCCGATATTTCTTGGATTTTTATCAAATTATTTATAGTTAAACGATAAAAAAATTGGCCACGCATATATTTGTTTGGAATAATGTAACCTATAAGTTAATGTTTATGAAAGACAAACCATATTTTACTAAAAAAAAATATGAATCTTGGTAAATATCCCTTTTTTTTAAGGACAGGGATATGCTTTTTAACGTCATTCTTCTTTTTTACAGTTTTACAATAGAACAAAGTGTGATATCACGTTTTTAAATCTTTATCTAACAGCAAAAAAAAAGTTATACTTTCATGTATTCAATCGTTAGGTCATGTGATCTTAAGATGTTATTTTTGACAGATATTATCAATATTTTAAAAATAATATTAATAAAATATTTTTGAAACATATTATTTGAAGGTTTAGTAGGAGAGATTATTATAATGTTGTGGAAAATTATTGTATAAATGAATGCTATCAATATTGACCACAAAAAACTGTGTTTGTATTTGATAAAAGGCCTTTTCCGTCAAAAGTGGACTAATTACATCTGTTCGGATTATCAGCATACTTTCACTAATGGGGAAGAGATTTAAAAGCTATTTTATTCCCCATCACGTTTCACTACTTTTTCTAGATTTATATATATATATATATATTGACTCCGCTTATGTTGTAGCGATATGATAAGGGAGGTACAGTTTCGAATAAATGTACCAGATTTGAAGTGAAGAAGAATGGGTTGTTATTTAAGACTTTGTTCCCTCAGTGCTACCAGTCGATATTCGATCACTGGCTTTCCCCTCACCTTGCACTAAACAATACGAGACTGGCGCCTTTTACCACATTCCTTCTGGCGTGGGTGGAGCGTTATATTATTAATTAATGGTATGCATTATATTATTTCTGTTACTATATTTGTGTATCGAGTGTTTGTTATCTGTGGGATGTTAGGTTAGGTTAGGTTAGGTTAGGTTAGTATGTAGGTTGTCTGTTGATTTTATGTCGTTTATAATGTTACAATACATACGAAACTACTATAAAGTTTCAAGTTTAGGATGGCATGAATTAATTTATAGAATAAAAATACGAAATATTTCATCTTTAAAGTAAATAAAAAAAATACATTTTTCCAACTATTTGTAAGAGAATCGTAAGATTCTACAAAGTAAAATTTGTAATTACATGCGTGTTATAATATTAAAACAAAAGTTTCAAGGAATCAATAACAACTTTTAAACCTAAACAAAAACATACTAAACATACACTGGATTAAACACTAATCGATATACAGGTTGTTCCGGGTTGGACGGCTAAACTTTGGGAAGTAGTAGTGGATCAAAAAACTAACTCAAAATGTATTTTGGAAACAGGCACTTCATATATTTTTCCTTGATAGCTCCCCATACAAAAAATCTAATGTTGTTAAATCAGATGAACGCAGAGATGAAGCCACAAGTACTGCCCGACTGCTCAATCTTCCAGGAAAATTAATATTAAGCCATTGCCGAGTACCTCTGCAGACAAACGTATTTATATTTTGTTTCTTGCTGTTTGCGCGAAAAGGAAGATAAAATGAGCAAATCTCCCAAATACATTTTTAATTAGATTTTGATCCACTACCATTTGCCAAAGTTTAGCCGTTTAACCCGGAAACACACTATATATAAACAATTCGTCCAAATCTTAAACATAAAAAAAAGTTTTTGTTTATATAAAAGTTTATAAACTGTACAAATACTAAGCTGCAAACAATTACTGTTCTACACTTTAACATTTTATTAATTATGAAGTAAACATAATTTAGATGTCACTTTTAGATTTTCGCTTTCAATAAAGCTACTAAAGCAAAAAGTGGTAAAAAGAAATGTGTCAAGCTGTAAAAAAACTTTGTATTATAAAGATCAAGGTAGTGTGTTAAAAGTATATTTAGAATGTGATTCTAAGTACAGTATTGAACATAATAACTACTAAAATTGTTTAAATAAAAATGTTTATTTGGTTTATGATTATTTAAATTTATTTAATATTTTAATTAAACACGTATAGTTTTGGAAATGTAGACTCACACTTCAGATTGAGTCACACGCTCGCTAAAAATGGAGAATAGAATCTACACGAGTGAAGCAGAAACTCACACGCTAGCAGAAATTTATTAATGGCACATAAATATTTGCAAAACAAACTATAAACGTCTGATTATAGACATAATTTACTTTTTAGTGGATAAAAAGATTTTTAAGATCAATATTACCCATTTCGGTGTCCGCATAGTCTATGGTACTACTCTCGAAATAGACTAGACTGCCAAAGACGGGGAGATTGGGGTTTGATCCTGGTTGGATCTACTGAGAGTGATTTTCCCTTAGTGATTTTCCACTTTTCCTCCAAGAAAATGCGGTTACGATTATTCTTAATTCAACCTTCCTAATCCCTAATACATTAGAGTAATTAATAGATAAAGGTATAACCCAAACTGGTAGTAAAACACTGAGATAAAAATGTTTTAATCAAGAAACTGAGTGATTTACTACCCCGAAAAAGAGACGAACCTGGATTGCTCATTGGAAAAGATAAGGAGACTATAACAAAGATCCTGAGTATGATTCTTGTATACAGCTCAGGTGCCATTATTAGACTACTTACTCTTGAGAAAGTATTGTGATCGTTAAAATGTTGACCCCCAGGTAAGGATGAATATCTACGTTTTTTGTTCCTCTGAACATAAAAAAGTGGGTCTTGCATTTTTGTCTGTCCCAGTGGCTACAGCCAAAATTCTTTGATTAATTTATTTTAAATATAATATTTAGATGTTATATGGTCATAACTCAGGCAAGTTTTTTACTTTCTCTCTAAACCTCGAAGAGAAAGTATTGTGATCGTCAAAAAAAATCGAGCTGGAGATTTTGATAACTATCGACGTTTCACGACGCCCTGAAATAGAAAAAGTTGTTTTCGCAATGTGTTCTGTCTGTCCGTCAGTTTGTACCTCGGGCTAGAGGTGAAACTATTTGACAAATTGGGCTAAAATACGGTATCTGGGGTTTCCATAAGGTCCCCCCAAAGGGTTTTTGGAATTAGATTTTTAACCTTAAATTTAAGGTTAGTTTACAAAAAGGCAAGAAGAGAAAAATATATTTTCTCAAAATTCGCTATAATGATTTTGATTACGTTTTATATCTAGACATTGTTTATCATTATAAACAAGATGGAAATTCTCATTTTCTCATGAAAATGAATTGGAGGGTACTTTACATAGGGAAAATTTTCCAATTTTCATCATTTCTCCGCAACTATTTGATATAAGAAATATATTATCGTTGCAAAGTTGTAGTACTATTAAAGATACAAACCTTTGAAATTTATTTTTATAAAACCAATAATTTCTGAGCTATAAGTATATAAGTTTATATACACTTTTTAGTTCAGGTCTTTGAAAATGAATAAGATTACTATGCTCTTTGGTGAACAATGCTGTTTCTCTTCTCTCAATTTTTCTGTAACACTGTTCCAATTCCTAATGCCATAAAGTAAGTAACAATGTAAATTATTTCATTTATGATCTTTGGTGTAGTGTTTCTACAATTATGTATATATCTATTATTTATTTTCACAAATCTTACAAGTTTTTAGTAAATGTATATTTTAAGATAAAAGCGAGAGGAATTCTTTGCGGTACACCATAACATTTATTTTTATATTCCAGCCATCAAATTAAGTATAGTTTTTAAACACTACACAATTTTTCGAAAATCGCTTGAATAATTTTGTTTAGTATATTATATACTATATACACTACAATAATTGTCTATTATGATTAAGAAAACACTATGTTTCTTTTTCCAAGGAAAAGGTTTCCCCAACCCTTCGTAATAATGTAATATTATTTTTGCAATTAGATAATTTTAAAAAGGGGCATTGAAATCTTGATTGTGGTGCACACATGGTACAGAGTTTTCCCGGCAAGTAATATTGATATTTCATTGTTTTGAAAAAAAAAAAAAGTTCACCTCCCCTGAGGAAAGTACTGTGCGGCGGTTATATATATTCACACAACAAAATAAAAACTCGGGGGTATTTCGAACAATTTACAACAAACTAAACGGGCTAGAACACCAAAGATGGCATCAAAATCGCTTGCTTGGGGCACTCATTTATTTTCCAGAGCGTTGTAACTCACCTGACCCGATATACCGCCTTCCACGCTGGAAGGTTCGGCGCAGAGCTTCGTCTTTGGACGGGATCGTTGAAGGATTATCCCTTTTAATGCCAAGTTAATTCAATGGTTCGAGTCCTGATTGAGTCTAAGTGGACTAAACATTTTTGTTCGTGCGTTTTAACTCTTTCTAATGGCTTACTCTAGGGGGTAGGGATGAAGAGAGTATTTTAAGAATAAATGAACTCTGATTATCATAGATTGTGTATCAAAGGACCACCGTTATAAGTGACACTTTGTAAGTTATCCGTAGTAAACCCAAAATAGATTCGAACATCTAGATCAGGGATGTCCAGCCTTCCCTCGGCTGAAGAGTAGACCGTGGGCCATACATGACCTTTACAAGACCTAATACAATTTTTTTTTTTAAATCGCGCGTTTCATTGGTCGAATGGTCTGAGGCATCACTTTTATGTTATACTGAGATGCTGATTACGGGGATTTTGAGGTTAAAATACTGGTCGAACCTACAGGGAGTGTTTTTCCCCTAAATAGTTTCCCACTCTCCTTCCATGCAAAAGCGGACAGATTACTTCTAAAATGCTTCCTTCCTATTCCATACCCCATTAGAGTAACTATCATAATATATGCCTATAACCTGAACAGGTAATAAAACTTGGGGATAAAACGATATAAGAAATTATTTATTTTTAACAAATACATACACATATACATACCATACATAAGTAGAAATCTACATCAAATTAATATTAAAGAAAATATACAGGTCTGAAAATATAATGAATTAAAAAACAACTGCGGAAAAAAAAGTAATGAATTAGAAATAAAAAACTAGTTTGAGGTATTTTCTTTTAGCTTTATTAGCTATTGGTATACATGGAAGGCATGAATAGTTTAATGCCATAACTGATTAGGCACACTTATCTTTAGGTATGTAAGTACCTTAACTAACATACTCTACATACATAGAGATAAGGGAGAGAAAGGTGCCCGATTACGGTATTAAACTTAATTAATATAATTAATAAATACCAACGAATGATTACTTCGTAATTGTAAGCTAAATGAAAATACCTCAAACTTGTTTTATGTTATTAGTTTATTACGTTTTATGCTAAATCAAAGGCTTTTGTTTTTTTATTAGTTATTTTATGTTTAGTAAATTTTTTTAATGTAATAAAATTTCTTCTTTTCTGAACCACAGTAATTTTCAGACCCATATGAAGATTTTTTATTTTCTATATTTTTGTATATTACCTTTAAATTAACTATTGAATTTTATTAACTTTATGTGGGTATATAATACAGATGCAAGTGTCATAAATAGATTGGTTGCATTTTAGGGGGTCCAAATTTCATAATTTTGGCACCGTAAAGGTTAAGAATATAATAATAGCATGCTGTGAGTCAAAATTTAAATAACATACCTAATTCATAAAAGCCTTTATAACATATTATTATGAAACTGGCCTCATGATATAATAATAAGAGGCTATGGATGCTTAACTAGAGGTCCCGGGTTTGGTTATAGGCTGGTACCGGGATAGTTTTATCGAAAGGGTAATAGGTCCAATGGCAACCAGAGTTTGGCTAATCAGGCTTCAGTTAAGTCAAGATCTTCACCGCCTCTACTCCCTCATATTCACCAACATCGTCCTCTCACCTCATTGGGGCATGGAAAGAACCTCCATGGAAAAGATGTACAGGATGTTTCACTGGCTCTCCGCCCCCGAGTGCTTCTCATACACCAATTATTACTGCTATTAGTTTGAAAGTTATAAGGGAAACTCAGGGGCAGAGAGCGAGCGAAACATCCTGTATGATTAGTATATCAAAACATCCCCCGGAAACCGTACATCAGTAGAGGAAGTGCGGGTAATATGGAATACCATTTATTTTTTCATTAATATCAAAAACCTTTTTTTCACATTTTGTCATTGAGTTACATATTAAAATTATAATTAATATTTTTTTGACTATTTTTAGTATTTAAAGCAAAATTAATAACTTTTAATGTCCTGTAGGAGCACCTAAGGAAGATGTGGAACAAATGATGGCAACATGGAATAGGGAGGGCAATATGAAGTACAACACATTTTGTATAAAAAAATAACTATATTTACTAAAACTAACAAATGTTTCACATGAAAGTGTAAAATCATGCAAATAAACAATAAAATTGTAATAGTAACGAATCATTGAAATAATACATTATATTAAAAATAACTAATTAATAAATTAGTATTACTAATCTTCTTAATATATATAATTATTCTGTACGTGCGTATGTCACTGAACTCCTCCTAAGCGGCTGGACCAATTTTGATTAAATTTTTTTTGTGCGTTTGAGTGGGTCTGTGGATGGTTTAGATTCACAATTGGACCTAGTAGGTGGCGCTGCAATTGGGTTATAGGATTTTTTTATTTTTTAGGGAATTTTTTTTGGGTGGGGGGAATTTTTCTTTTGGGATTTTTTTTTTTTAGATTTTTTTGCATATCAGAACATGTAACCTCAAAATTTCACCC
>CABFWB010002188.1:55198-117672 GCA_902151455.1 Timema bartmani
ATATATATATATATATATATATATATATATATATATATATATATATATATACTGTAGAAACATTTACGTGGGTTTGAATATCGAGATATTGGTTTGCGAACATCTTTAGTTTGCTGTCATTTCAATGTTTATTATTATTACTAGTATTTATGTTAAAAATATTTTCCCCGTTTTCTTCCTTTCTGAAACAGAAATGAAAAGGGGGAAAAAACCTTTACCATCCATCCCACATAAGTATAAATACATACGCCCAACGCACAAAACCACTGAGGCCAGAACGATGACTTGGGTGGGCTCTAGCCTTTTTTCTTTATTCCATCCATCATGCTCAGTCACCCGGTACACTACACTGCACTTACCAACAACTTTCCGCGCTTCGGTAGCATATAATGTTTTTTCTACTCCACCCTTCTCCGAGAAAAAAAAAATTGAAGCGGATTACTTACTGCTTACGTTTAGTAAGAGCTACAAGTTCCTATTTTCACAGCTTACTTCGAGTGTGAAATAGCTTTTCCTAGAACACTACGGAAAGTAAATTAAAAAAAAAAGTTTTCATAAGGCTAGATTGATGAAGTCAAGTTTTTTGCATAGTTTAGTTTCCCATTGCTCTTAATGGAAGGGTGTCTAAAGGTCCACGCAAACAATTGATACAGCTTTATTTAATACTCTAGATATTAAAGAAAGTGTACTAGTAGGCCTAACCAATTAATTGATACAGCGATTTTTTGTACCTAGGTTATTAATAAAAGTATATTTATATATCTTTTTATAGCAATTGACATAATATTTTTAGTACCTTAGCTATTATTATTACATGTTTATTTTGCCATAAATATAATGACATACACATCCTAACCTTGATGGTATTTTTTTTAACAAATGTGATTTTAATCTTTAATAAGGCAGCACTTATTTTGCAGCGATTATAGAATAGTGAAACAATTTTCACCCACTTCAGACACTGAATGGTCTAAACTCTAAGGCGTCATTCTAGTGTTAGAGGGGCCTGTGGCTGAGAATCTCGGGGTTAAAATCCCGGTCGAGTCTACTTAGGGTGGATTTTTGCTAAATAGTTTCCCACTCTCCTTCCACACAAATGCGACTAGAATACCTCTAAAATGTCTCCTTCCTCATCCCTACCCCATAGTAATCATCATACATGCGTATAACCTGGACAGGTAGTAGACGCAGTGCTAAAATAAAACTTCATTTAACATGTTTTAAACAATTATTTTAGTTGGGGTTAAAATTTGGAAAGAATGAGCAGTATTCTTTCCAATTCTAATAATTCTGTTTTAATTGGAGGAAAAACTCTTGAACGCCCAACCAATAATACGCGCCCTGCAGTTCGAATTGAGCTTGACTTCTACTCTCTCTAATATCTCCCCCACTACATAGACAGCTCCATTCTCTATCGGAACATTCCAAGGAAGTTGAGTTAACATCACGAGAACTACGTACGTTCTCATTAATACGAACATTTGAAATAATTGTCTGGAAGTGCGATGATCACGTGGAATGCGAGTTATTCTGATTATGACTGTTCTAACGACCGACCCCCCCTAGTGTTAGAACTATGCTGGGAGCTAGGAATGTGGCAGGAAGTAGAAGAAGTCCTCGGGAGATGCCTCCCGACTCGAGAACTTATGAAACACACCTAAAACGACCCGACGGAGCATAGAGGGAATCAGATTGCACGGCTGAGGGTCATTAGGATGTCAACCCGGCACAGTTTTAGCTAGAGGCGGAAACATGAGAGACTTAAGAACCGTCAGTGACCAATTATAATATGACCGCGAGACGTATACTCCGTTCTGATAAAATATTAATACTTTGAAAGCATGTGACAACATGATTTAACACTCCCGTCTTTATGTTGCTAGTATGAGCTGGGGTAAGCTGCGGTAGTGCATATGTTATTGATGTCGCTATACGTTGAGTCGTAAAGTAAACGTCCTAAAATTACTTAAAGAATCGTAAGATCTTTTATCACCACCTTTCTCCCCCACCCCCACTCTATCTTACGTAATTTTTCACGATTTGGTAGACTATGTTATTTTAATCATTTAATTACTTTTAGACAAGCGATGGATAAGATATTTTAGAATATTTAATTGCGGTAAAAGTAGGTACAACACATCTTAAGTAAATTAAATGAAAGTAAAATTGTAAAGTTAATTTAGATTTTGCTTCACGATAAACGATGGTAATAAACATTAAGTAAGATGGTGACTGACCCCTCTACCGACACTCACCTCGTAAGAAAATGCAAGAAATTAATGAATAACCCCCTCTCGCCCCCATTATGTGATTCAAGAACGCCCCTAACAAAAAATAACTTATATAAAATAGTGACCTTGAACACGAGAAGCTTGATTGATTCATTTTGAAAAAATGGGTTTACAAAGCAAATGTTATAAGTTTAGTTGCCATACCATTTTTTTAGATCTAAATTATAATTTATATTTTTTCACCTAGTTTTATTATGTGTTAGTGCTATACACGTACATTAATTTACGCTTATCGAATATGTAAAGGGAAGATATAATTTTAGAGAAAATATACTTGCACATGCGTGAAAGGGGAATAGTAAACGCTTTAGGGATAAATACCCTTAGTACACCCAACCGAGATTCAAACCCCTACCTCCTTGTCAATGACAATCCAGCCTAGCTCAAGATTGGTGCGTTAAAGCTTGCGGACCCTAATAAGGCTCACAAACATATTAGTTACGCTAATGGGGAAGAGAGGAGGATGTAAGAGCGTGGAGATAATGCGCCCGCGTTTAGGTGGAGGGAGATTAAAAATAATAGAGCTGGCCTGGATTCAAACCCTGACCTCCCCCTCATCGACAAAAAAACCCCTCAATAAACTCAATATTTATACCGCAGATCCACCGATGAAGTTCATAAACAATCCATAGAGAGTTAAGGCACCTTTGAATAATATTTAGAGGTATATATTTTACTGTAATAGTGCATGTGCGCATTTTTAAACAGTATTTACCTATGAGCACATGGATGAAGGCGTTAAGATAGTCTAGACTAGATTTTTAATGAATGGGAGGTAGAGGATTACCCTCATTCGGGTCTACAAAAGGTGCGTTATTCTCTAAATAGCTAACCACCAGCTCTACAAGCGAATAGTGGTAGATCATCTCTAAATTATACCTTTCTCATCCTTTAACCGGTTTAACGAACTACAGATAGCCCGGAGTTGTAATAAGACGGGATTAAATTTAAACTAAAACCGTATCTATACCCATTTATATGTCTTCATTTTCAAGACTTTAGAGAATTTGGCCAATCACATCATTCGTTTGAGCAAATTATTGTAAATACATAAAAATAATAATGTATTACATAATAATATATAAAAATTTACGTTTTTGAAAAACAATTCATTTCGTATAACATTTACAGTTTTAAGAACTATTACAACGCTTCCTTTCACTCTTCAATTGTAATACTCTCTATACTTACTCATTAACTTAATAAAATAAAAATAAAATTGTAGTAATTTAATAAATTTCCTTCTTTTAGTTAACAAAACAATTACAAAATAAAAATAGTAATTACAATAAAATAAATGTATTGTAATTCTAAAGAAGGATGTATTAAATCTACCATTTTGTGTGTATGAGAGAAGAATCTTCCGATCACATTGTGTCATTCATTTTGATATAGATTTATGAGGAATCATTCTTTACTCCCCGGGACCGACCATTAGTATCAATTTCAAACGGTATCTTGTCCACCAATCATCTCTTGACCATATGGTCTAGTTTCCTTCTTGGACCTTCAAATCTTCACAGGGCTAATGATGAATCATACATTGTAATAGAAAGTCAAGTCACCAGTCTTATGACTGGCCCATCCAATGTAGTCTGATACCATATATTTATGGTAAAGTTAGTACAACAACAGCATAATTGATTCTGACCATGACAGTCAGAGTTAAAATTTCTACCAGAATTTGTAATATTTTAAAGGAAGTTATCCATAAATACACACAGTCCTTTGCTTTGATTTCCTAAACCGGAGATAATTCAGGTGATATACCAGTTTCGTAGTTAAGTGTTAAATAATAAAAAAATACTTCTTTTTTAATTTAATAGGGCCTTTTAATTAACGCTTCAATGATCTATTAATAATTAGAGTATTTAGATTAATATCTAGGGTTATATCGTTTATTCATTTAAAAATATGATTTTAAATCTTTATTCATGGTAAAGGTTATCAGTGACAAACTATCATTATCATGGAATAAATATTAATATTAATTGATTGTTGGATGATAAATAAAAAGTGTGACACGTGTTTCCAAACATTTTAGCAATCAATATTTTGAAATATAAACTCTAATAGGCTTAATTCATTGCTTATGAGTTTTATTTTAATTAAAAGCATGTTAAAGTAATTAACACCTAATAAATTCTGAGTTTTGCAGATTCTGAATTACTACTACCCTATTTGTATTTATATTAATTTAAAAGTTTGTATTGGAAACAAAGTCTCATAGAAGTACAAAGGAGCTTGCTGTAAATTCAGTGATGATAGCAATATACACCTCGGAACAAATTAAATTCTCTCTTAAATTAGTATTAATGGAGCAATGAAGTTTTCCATTCTTTTGGATTCTACCTATCTGTTCCGACTGTTCCCTGGACTTTTAATTAGTAAATGACTTGATTGCACCATGATTTAAGTCATTGGCGGTCTTCCAAGACGTCTAAAAAATTAATAGTTTATGAGCATATAATCTGAGATGGCATTAGAAAAATTCAATATTTTATATGTGATCTCTTATTAAAGAAAGATGGAACCAATTGATTGAATATGTTACATACTCATGACAAGAGAACAGAGAACTGCCAAATTTATAAAGTCTTAAATTATTTTTACAACCACAAACATGTGTGGAAATAATTAAAGCTATAAACTCATATTTTCAGTAATTATTTTTTTAAATTTAAATTTGAGGAAACGTTAACTGTATTGTAGAAACGTGACCGTGACGTTTTATCTAAATGAACGCGAACCTCTTTGAGTATAAATATAATATTCACACATTGAAACTCTTTAATAAAAAAAAGTTGAGTCTACTATAACGGGTTAAGTTTTAAATCGTTAAATAGAGGCCTAATATTTTATTCAAAATAAAACCAAAATATAATGTTAAAATTTTAAAATATACAAACAAATCAGTGAAAACTAAATTTTTATAAGTATTAATTGAAATGGTAAATTAAGTTAAAGTTAATTACATTTAAAATAAGAGATATATTAAAATATTTTGTAGAGTAAAACTTAAGGTGAGAATATAGGGGACGCGAGAAAATATCAGGATTTTTTTGCATTTTTTATGTTGAACATTTTTTGCCCATAATAAATAAATATTGCTCCAGTTGCAACATTTAGTATAATCTTCTTCACATGTTACTATCAGCATTTGTTGAATATCTGTCATAAGCATAGCAGTATTAGATGATAAACTTTTTAAATTAAGAGCAGGACATCATTTACAGATATTTAACAACAGCTGTCAATATTACCATGTGACGAAAATTAAACTAAACGTTGCTACTGGAACAATCGCTTATTAATTTTGGACAAATAAATGTTTTGCTATAAAAACTACAAGATCACTGGTCTTTTCTTGCGTCACCTTCCACCTCACCCTAACAAGTATTTTATCACTTTAATTTAAGGATACACGTATATTTTATATTATCGTAAGGCCCAACCAATAAAAAAAAGTGTGCAGTTTTTAAAGAACACCTCGTTTTTTCATACTTATTATTTTAAAAACGTAATAAAATAGTCCTTAAAATAAAATAAAACCTGAACGATCTTAATAATTAATCCACAATTTTATGGCAATGAATTAAATATGTTGATTAGCTTTTATAGAGATTAATATTTAAAATTACACATTTTAATATTGAAAAATTTTTATATCTAATTAAAATTATATATTACTACTCCTTCCAATACATCAGCAATTAATTTATTTTGATTACATTTTTAATTGCCAGTTTAACACAATTTTTTGAAAATTACATATCTATAAATATTTTTATTTTAGATAATTATAAATATTAAGCTGGTAAATTAAATTCTATATAATTAGGGGCCTACATAACATAAATAAGTATTTGACGTAGTGAAAACATATTAAATACAGTTACTAATAAATAACAATATTTCTAAAATATAACTGTGCACTGAATACAACCAAGAAAACTGTCACAATATAATATAAAATAAATTGATAGATTACAAATGAAGGAAAAGTAGTGTCATAAACACATATGGCACATTATAGTCTAATCTTCCTATGAAGGGTATTATATAACAATTGGAAAAGCTATAATATCTTTCACGTATTCCTACATTAAGTCGTGTGATCTGCAGATGTCAATTTTAATAGATATTAACCATACCTATCCAATAACACTAACTAAATAACATTATATCTTCTTTATTTTTACTTCCTTATACTTATTTGATAGTAGTTGAGTCTTCTATGACGAAATGTTTCTGTGTTATTATTGATGTTATACCATCTTCAGGTCTTATTTATGATAAAGATGATATTATAATATGTGTTTAAAAAGAATATCATATTTAATATAAATAAGACCTGAATATGGTGCAACATCTATACATAGCACAGAAGCATGTCGTCATAGAATACCAAGCCACTCTCAAATAAGCACACGGGAAAAAAATAAAGAATATATAATGTTGTCATTTATTACTCCCTACAAAATTAAATATGAACATCATTAAAACCAGTTAAATAGTAAAATACTATTAATTTTGACAGCAAATTAAATTTGGATTTTCCAAAAGTCTCTTCCTATGAAAATTTGACTGAAAAAACTGGAAGTGATAGAAGTATGCCTTCATGATCGTTGTTTTATTTAAAATAAACTACATGGAGAGGTTTCTCCTAAAATTCTAATATACTTTTAAAACAAATAAAAAAGCATACGTTGACTTGAATTCAAAAATAAATAGACCCCCTGAACCATTTCATGATGAATTAAACCAGAATATTGAAAAAAAAAATTATATTTAAATACTAATGTGAGAAAGATTTTATTCCTATTAGTTCGAACATGGAAGTTTTTGAACCGTATAGGTACCAACTTCATATCCTTATTACCATAATTTCCCCTTTATCCCTTTCTACTACAGAGTCCCCCTCCCCTTTTTTCCTCCTTAACTTGCATATAAAGCACCGGTTGTGACGTCAGGCCTTCCACACCCTTGGTCAGCGTACATTTGCATTACAAATAAACCCCTACCCCCAAGCCTCTGTGACTACGTTTTTATTTGTAGAGAATCCCCTCTATTTCCTCACTAAAAAAAAGTTCACAGTTTTAAAAATAAATTAACGAATCGTTGTTATGAAGGGTAACCAAAATAATATTAGGGAAAGAAGTAAAATATACCTAAGAATCCATGCAAAGAGAAAATTAATGGAATAATCGAAATGTTTTTATTATTTTTTTTTAACATTTTGTGTTTTATGGGGTGTAAGTACCGGTCTATACCCTCAAATTTCTAAAACAGTATATTTACAGGAATGGTTTTGCTACATTGAGAACTAGCGACTCTATTTTTAATTTTTGTGCGTGGTAATTGATCATAGTTTATATTAATATTAAAATATGTATATAAATAAGTACATATATAATTATGTATGGATAAAGGGTTGAAAAAACTAAAGAATTAAAAATAAACTTTACATTCTTTGTAACTTTGGAATGAAAACTATTTAAGCTATTTCAATAAAAACAATAAATTCAGCCTTGACCACAAAGTTTTGCGGCTAACGTCACCTTATCGTTGATCTTGAACTTGAAATTCTATGATATTTGGGGATAAGATACTGAAAAACAATATATATATAGTTATAATCTGATTGGGAAAATTGACAAGCCATAAAACCAGACTTCCAAAGTCTAATTCCTTGAGTTAGACATTTTAAAATTGGCCTTAAATATACAAATATAATTAAGATTTACTTTGACTCGCTCTGGTGGCCACATAATCTAAGGTGCTACTCTCGTAATAGATCAGACTGCCGATGACGGGGATATTGAATTTCGATACCGGTCAGGTGTTTTGAGGATGAGTTTTCCTAAATAGTTCCCCAGTCTCTCTCCACGCAAATGCGGCTACACCTTATTTAAATTCCAACCTTATTCATCCATAACTCACTAGCGTAAATAGTAAATAACTTACAACCCAATCGCTAGAAAGACGCAGTGCTAAAAAAAAAATACTTTTACTCATTAACACATTTTCAAAATAAGCTCATAGTGAAGTTTCCCCATTGTGGTTAATTTTGAAATAGTTTCGAAACTCTTCCAGAAGAGTTAGGGTTGGTTCTCTCTATTTGGTTTCTACCTTATTTCATTAGCAAGGTTAGGGAAGGTTGATGAGATGATTGAGGTAGATAATCGTGAAATTAATAAAAAACACAATAATTAGCGTGACTTGTATTTGGGAAATCACCGTATAAAAACCTTTATTCCATCCAGTGCTGATCCCCAGCCTTCAGAGCAAAGTAAGGTAGGGTTCCTTCGACGCTACTGCAGCTCGCTACCGGACTGGACTCAATAGTTTATGTGACCAGTTACTTCAGGGCGACCGCGATGGGCAGCCAGATTACGCGACCAGCGTCTCAAACAACGGGACTGAGACCACAATGCTCCGGGAGCAGTCTGGTCGCAGTCACGGCTCATTCTTCAATAGATGTCTGTGTATAATTGTGGGGAAGAAACTTCCTCAGTACTTTGACTGTACATGGTACTCGTTTCATTGTTGGATCTACTCTCATAGCTATTCGTCATCATCGCCATCACAATAGAATCATCCTCTCCTTCTTACATCAACTGTATGTAAGAAGTAATTGAATACTCTGACCTAGTGTAATATTTAACGCTAATACTATGTCAAGATAACAAAATTACACGTGAAATGAAAGAAGTCGCAATTGAAACATTTTGAAAATTGAGGAAAGATTTGTTTTCCACAAAAAAGACACACGATTGGAAATTGCCGGGCAGTTGTAAGAGCCCCCGCGCACTAGCGGCATTGCCGCGCAGCCCATGTCGTGCTGCATGGCCGCGGGGAAAAAAAAGAGCGCGGCCAATAGAGCGTCCATGTCGCACAGTTGCTGGCTATTGAGTGTGTACAGTCAATATCGCAATTAATGCGGAGCAAGCAAATGCTGTATGGTACCTCCTAAAGAAGCAGAAAGAAAAGAAAAATAACAGAAGTTGGGCGCACCCTATCGTGAAGTATCGTCAAGAAAAAGGGATGATTAACAATTTTTTATCAAAAACTGAGTTTGCATGTCGAAAAGTTTTTTAATTATACCAGAATATCTGCGAAACCATATTATGAACTCTTAGATATACTAAATGATTCAGAGGATAAACCCATGAGTAAAATCTTTCATCCAAAGTAAAAACTTATAGTGAGTGACATTGAAGTATGAATAATTCATAAGATTCCTTAAGAAAATATACCATACATTTTTATTTGGATCAGAATTAGAGTGATTTAAGAAAAAAAAAGAAAAAAAAAGGAATAAACACACTAGAGAAAAAAAAGTTATAAGCACACAGAGCAAACGCACGCCAGACTGGAACAAGCAACTTCCAACGAGAGATTGATTGTTTTCGTCACAGATTATAGTTACCGCTGTGTACCGCTATAGTGCGCGTCCATCCATGTCGCGTGTGCACCGCTCGTATTTTCATTGACCACGGCAACACGCTTGCCACGTGGCTTCCATGTCGCGTGTGTACCGCTCATATTCTCATTGACCACGGCAACACGCTTGCCACGTAGCTTCCATGTCGCGCGTGCACTGCTCGTATTCATTACCACGACTTCCATGTCGCGTGTGCACCACTCGTATTCATTACCACGACTTCCATGTCGCGTGTGTACCGCTCATATTCTCATTGACCGCGGCAACACGCTTGCCACGTGGCTTCCATGTCGCGTGTGTACCGCTCATATTCTCATTGACCACGGCAACACGCTTGCCCCGCGGCTTCCATGTCGTGTGTTCAACGCTCATATTCTCATTGACCACGGCAATACGCTTGCCGCGCGGCCTAGTGCTCGTCATGCCATTCAACTCCATACAACTCGTCAGCCGCGTGGCATGGCTGCTAGTGCATGGGGGCTCTAAGTGTGATTGTGGCTACGATGTCTTACGGGGATCATTTCGATACAGATGATTCTGACCGACTATACCAACCACTCAGAATATTGGTCGCCAACAGTGTGCGCCCAGCCTAGAAAGGAACACACTATCCCGCGACAGCAACTCACCACCTTATGACTAGGGTCGCAGTTGAGAGACAACCTTAGTCTGATATTTAGAACTTTTTGTTTATAATTGTTTATTTATTTGAGATATTTACTGTCCACTTTATAAACCGAATGATTATATCAATACATGAGAATTTCGATGTGCTAGAGCCAAAGTGCCTACCAATTTTGCCGAGAAAGGTATTTTCACAAACCTTCCAGGTACCTTTTACATGCCACAATCGACATGGGACCGACGGCTTTACTTCCCTTCCAAAGGAAGTTGTGCTACGGATTTTAATCATTCAAGAAGAATCCGTCGACTCCATCTGGGTTTGAAATGATGAATATCGGGTCCTAAGGCGAGCACTTTACCCTAAGACCACCAAAGTCAACTATTTGTTTATAAGATTCACATCAAATACCTCAATTATGTAAAATCAAGACATACCAAGAGTGAGAAAGGTTTCGGTGTTGAATATCATCTCAATGATCTGTAATTAAATATTAGACTACAAGAAAGACGAGAAAATACGTTCAAACTTTTTTTCCATAGATTAACAAACACTTGTTTTGCTACATGGATTTTTAATTAACTTCGGTTGAGGAGGAAAAAAATATTTAGAGGCAAGGGCAGTAAAACAAAATTAGCTATGTTCGTTAGCGAAATGAGAAAGTAAGTTATTTATAAAACAGGAAACACTAGGGTAGATAGAATAAGTAGGCTGGAGGAAGGGGGGACAGAAAAGAAAGTAACATTATTTTGATTCTTCGTTACTTTATTACAACTGTATTTCTTTCTTTATTACCATTCTTTCTTTTGCCTCCGGCTGCGAATCGTTAGTCAAGCGCGTTGGAATGACACGACAAGTTAAGTTACAAAGAATTCGTGGAGAAGTCTTCTCGATGGAATATTTAATTTGATTTAGAAGAAGAAGTAAATCAAGACCAAGAGTGTCTTGGACTATAGTTGGTCTACAGTTTCTTGGTGCTAATCTGACTATTCGAAAAATTGATAACTGTAATTTCATGTAATAACACGGCACCATATGGATTTATACATAGGTCCCATTTAACAGATTGTGTCCATTTTGACAACCATAGGATGAATAAAGTGAGTATTTTTTCAGTGTTTGGCTTTCCAACCTTTATTTGCTGTATCTTATAAATGTTTATTGCCCACACCACTAGCCAGATATGTGGTCAATGGCTTCAGTATTGTCTTCTGGCTTATTGGTGGTGAGATGGACTGGTGTTTAAATCTCCGTTGGGTGTAATAGTATAAACTATCTTCTCAAAAATTTATCCATACAATCTCTTTACGCTAATTCAGATATAATTCTTTCAAAGAATGCCTGCCCTATATATCATTAGTGTAAATATGCCGGTGGTAAGAAACGGAAGACTAAAAAAAAGCTATTTATTTTTAAAGCTGTTACTTAAATATATAAACTATGAATGAGATGAGTTTAAAATGTAAAGGTCGAACGTACGTTCAAATAAAATATTTACTCAACATTTAATTAAAAATTGTTGCTATATACTTAATAAAGGGGGGGCTATTTTTTTTATCAAAAATAAACACTATTAATATTTGTGCAGAAACTTAAAAACTGAGGGAAACTTACCTAAGGCAACAAAATAATAAACAATGAGAAAATGTGTGATATATTTTGTGCTGTTTTTGTATGTTATTGAACAAAATATTATCTTATGTTAAAAACTACAACTTGTTTCTTACAAATTGTAAGTTTGCAGAGTCAATTATTAAAAATAGAATATTCTTGGAATTAAAGTTGTTTGAAAATGTTACCGGATACTAAAATGAGAGGCGAAAGAGAGAGATTGAAAATAATTTGTACGACTAATCATAGCTCGGTGTAAAAAGAGTCAGACTGTCTATTACTTCTCACAAAGATGCTGCTAATGATTACAGTTTTCTTCAACTAAGTTGTCTTTACGTTGGTATTTACTCAAATAGTATTTGGTTTATTTGTTAGATGAGATCAACCTCCATTTCATACAGAAGATAACAAATTAAAACAGAATTTATTGAGTCCTTTTTTCACTAAGTGTTACTCTATTCATTCGTATAAATTAAAATAAGTTATTAATGATTCCTGTGTTAAACGTACACAAAAATATTACATTATTTTACTGGTGCCTTATTTACTATTAGCTATAGTTCTTTCATGGTAGTTTTGGCTTTTTCTGACCGTTGAAAATATACTAAAATAAATCAAAAGACTGAATCGTACATACATATATCATTTAGTTCTTCCTAGTTCGGAACACAATTTAAAAAAATTGGCTATCAATAAACTACCCCTGAATAAATTTTAATCGAAGCACTCTTAAGATATACATTTTCAACAAATCAGACCCATCTCTGAGATCTTTCGAACATTAAAAAATCATTCACTAGCTAATCTTAATATTAGAGATAGTTGGCCCCGGTGAGTAAAGTGCTCGCCTCATTCGAACCCAATGTCCATGGGCTCGAACTCAGTTGGGGTTGACGGATTTTTATTGAGCGATAAGAATCAGTAGCAAAACTTTCTTCGGAGTGTAAGTAAAGCCGTCTGTCTCCGTGTCAATTGTGAGCCTTGAAAGCTATGTGAAAATATCTTTCCCAGCAAATTTGTCACACCTTTTCGCTCTTGCTCATTGAAATTCTCGTGTGCCGATATAATCAGTTGGTCCATAAAATGCACGTTAAATACCTCAAATAAATGAGAGTAAATAAATAGAGCTATAATCCAACTCTCGATGTGGTTTCGAAATATGGCCATATAATATATACATATTAAATTTGAATGCTATCTATAAAACAGTTTCAGCTATAGCTTTGGATACAGATGGACGACAGACAGATAGACAGACAGATAGACACCGATAATTGTAAGACCCATGTTTTTGAATTAGGGAGTCAATCAAAATCTTTGAAGTTATATTTAAAATTTGGTTACTAAACAGCAAAAATATGTATTTTGTATTAAATTTATGCTCTCTTACACAGTTGTATGACGATGTTTGCTAGTGAAGAGCATGCATGATCCAAGAGCCTTAGAGCTTTTTAGCACTGAGGCACAAGTGTCGGACACTTGTGATCATCACTGGTGTTTGTGGCGAACACTGATGGAACACCAGTGTCTGATAGTTGGTTACCAATAAACTAGATATCATTTGATTATTTTATTTAAAAAAATTGAGCCAAGCGATAAGGAACTATTGCTTAGACTGTTTTTTTCTTCTTATAACCGCATCTTACTACCTGTTCGGATTATACGCTTATCAACAAATCACGCTAATGGTTTAAGGGATTACATTTAGAAAAAGTGTACCCACATTTGCGTGGAGGAGGAGTAGAAAACAATTTTTGAAAAAACCCTCAGTACATCCAACCGAAATTCGAACCTCGATATTCCCGTCATCGACAGACTACTGCGATAGTAGGGCTTTAAACCACCGAAGCGTGTTGAAGTGAGTTATTAAACACATTTTTATAATTATTTTAGATTATATATAATATATTATACATCTTCCTAATGTCAAATATTTCCACTAATAATATTTTAATTATTGGTTAGTACTATACTGTGCAAATTAATTGGGACAAGCTATTTTTTTTCTCAGAATTGTAATGTGATAGCCAGTTGATGTCTTAAACCGATTTTATATGCCTTGAGGTGGTGTGACTGTTAGAACATGACAGTAAGAATGTGGTTTTACTGGTTTTAAACTGAAAATAGTCACTTCAGTTTCAGTTGTGAGCTTGTGTGTGTGATAGGTGGATGTTAGTTTTTGCTCTTTGTGAGATACGTGTTACTTTCGTGTATTTAAAAATGGATATTACTTCAAAGAAGCGTGAAAAAATAATTGCTCTTAAGGATCACACTTCTATGACAGTGAGAGATATCGCTTCTGCAGTTAGTGTAGGCAAATCAAGTGTATCAATAATTTTTACGAAATACAATGCATCTGGATCATTGTCTTCAAAAAGGAGAGGTATATGTGGAAGAAAACAAAAAACAACTCCACGAACTGATAAAATTCGAATCAGAAATAGTAAAATTAATCTAACAAAAACAAGCATAGGCCTTCAAAGAGATTTATTGGCTAGTGGTTTTGATGTTAGTGATTCAACTGTACGCCGTAGGCTTCTGGAAGCTGGCCAGAAGTTAAGAAGACCAAAAAAACAATATTTGAATGCTAAAATGAAGATAAAATGTTTAGCATGGGCCAAAAAGTATATATCATGGATCGCTGACGGCTGGAAAAAGGTAATTTTCAGTAATAAAACAAATTTATTAGTGCAGGGTTACAAAGAAAATATCGTTAGATGAAGCAACTGTGAACCCTTAAGACCTGAGCATGTCCAACACACTGTAAGACACCCTCTGAAGCAGATGTATTGGGGTTTATTCCACAGAAAATGGCACTGGAAGCTTAGTTCCTGTTCAAAGTATGATGAGTTCATCCAAGTACGTAGAAATATTACAACGTAAGATTGTTCCATTCTTGCAAACTTTTGAACGGGACATTTCAACATGACTTGGCCCCATGTCAAAATTCAAAATTGGTCAAGACTTTCATGGTGTAAAATAAAATTAATTTTCTTGATTGACCTGGAAATTAACCAGACTTAAATCCAATAGAAAACGTGTGGAATATTTTGAAGAGAGGTTTATGTAAAATAGACTGTTCAACCAAAGAACGCATGATAATGAATGCTATAAAAGTGTGGTTCCCCGATGATGAAGTCAAAAATATGTTCACTAAATTAGTGGAGTCAATGCCAAAACAAATTCGAGAAGTAATTTCTCCTAAAGGAGGACATACTTCATACTAATACATGTATTTATCTGTGTACATAAAGGTATAGTTTTTGAAAAAGAGTGATTTTTACTTTCTCGCTATCTTACAGGTCGAGAAAATATTGTGATCGTCAAAAAATCTAACTCGAAATTTTGATTAATCTCGACGTTTCATGACCTCCGAATCCGAAAAAGTGGTTTTTGAATTTCCGTCTGTCTGTCTATACCTCTAACTAGAGCCTAAATTATTTTACCGATCGGGCTAAAACTTGGTATCTAGGGTTTTCAAAGGGTTACCCCGAGGAATTTTTGGAATTGGATATCTAACCCTAAAATTAAGGGTAGTTTACTGATGGGCAAAAATAGAAAAAGTCGATTTTATCTTAACTTATTTAACTTAAGTTTTAACGCAATAATTCTCCAATTCCTTAGAGTTATTAAATATAAGTAAGTCTCTCAAAAAGTTTCTGTTATTTTTCCTTGAACCTCTTAGGAGAAATGTTTGTACAGCTATAATCTATCTCCGTTTTAGACTCAATAGTCAATATTTACATTTTTTATTGGTCAAAATTTATAAATGAGGAATTTAATAGCAATGTGATGACATGAAGATGAGCAACACCTAATAAGATGTCAAAAATTTTAACCGGAAGTTGATATTTTAGTACGAGGTGTTGACTCTTGTGGGCCCCAATATTGATCTTTTTTATCGATCCAAACATACAGGTGAGGACATTAATTCTTTAAAAATATAATTATAAAATTTAAAACCGAGACTCAAAAAGTTTTACATAAGTATAGTGCAATTATTGCTTGGGTTTGCTAGTGTATATTATTTCATTTCACATATATTACGAGTTTTTAGTAAATATCTCAATTTTTAAACAATAGAGCGAGAAAGTCCGTGTGGAATTCCGTATCATTTATTTACTTTGTCCCAATTAATTTGCACAGTATAGTAGCTTAAGCACAGATCACGATTTCTTCATATCAGAACCCACCTCGGTGCTTTCGTGTTGATCTGGACTTCCGAGGACGGGGAGATCAAGGTTCGAATCTTACTCGGGTGAACTGGGGTGGTTTTGCCTAAATGGTTTTCCACTCTACCTCCACACCAATGTGGTTTCGCTTCCTCTAACTCCAACCTTCTCAATTCCTAATCTATTAGCGTAATTAGTACTAAAGCGTATAAACCGAACGGGTAGTAAGACGCGGTGCTATAATTTATTTATTTTCATATTAAAATCTCCTATAGTTTATGTTTAAATTCAAGCTTAAAGCAAACTAAATCGCACAAAAAACAAAAGAGGGTGTATTTGAAATACACGTGAGTGAAGCTGTTGCTAGAAAACAAGTGGTGTAAGAATAGTAAATCAATTTGAGTGGAAGTAGAAAATGTCCCCGGAGCGGAAGTAATTGGGCTGCTGTAGAACTCCTCCGAAGAAAAGAGAGAACCACTTTTGGACCGTCTCGCAGATACTTGCTTGCCAGCAGGGAAATTGCTTCACAAAAGATTCGACAAAGTTACAATGTAAGAGAGAGAGAAAGAGAGAGAGAGAGAGAGAGATTGATGGAAAAAAAGTTTTGTACAGTCACTTTACCATAAACGGCTAAGAAAAAAAAACTATCAAAACATATGATTGAATACAGCTATATCGTTTCATTTCATGGCGGTGTTTTTAGAGGAAAATGAAAAGCAATTATATCTCAAGGATTTGTAAAACATTTTCTGTATTTATATTTTTCCATAAATTATTTCAGAATAATTAAATCTGTATAGAGCAAATATTTTAAGGCAATCTAAAATAATTAAAGTTATGTCAGTAGCACATAAGTTTCACTATCGATAACGTATTGACTTGAAATGGAACGTAAAGCAGTTTTAGGAGCATTTATGTCAAGAAATCATAATTATTGTTGGGAAGAATAAACATGAATCTTCTATTATGAAAATTGAAAAATGACACCTGGACACGGGAATCGAACCCGGGACTCCCGTGTCCAGGTGTCATTTTTCAATTTTCAGAATATGATATCTAGATGGAGTAATTCCCACTAATAAGCATAAATAATAGCTCTGATTATTAATTCTTAATGCATCTTCTATGTTAGAGCTGGGACGAAAGAGCATGTGCGCAGGCGCAGATAGAGCTTAGGACAGTTATGTTGTTTAGTGACTGAGACCGGAGTCTCCATTTATTTATTTCTCTATCTACAACGTCTCACTAACCGTTCAAGTTATACGCATATATATTAATTATGCCAATGGGTTAGGGACGAGAAAGGTAAAATTTAAAGAAAATGTATTTGAATTTGCGTGAGGACAAAGCGGTAAATTACTTAAGAAATAAAAAACACCCTCAGCACACACATGTGGGATTTGAGTCCCAACCTCCCTGTCACCGGCAAACCTAAATTAACGTGCACTCAGACCAGGTATAACTATGGTCTCTATTGTCTGTCCCAGAAACATTTAACTTGTAGCTTAGTTTTCTATGTATAATTACATCATAAAAGAGATATGATGTGAGAAGAACATATTTTTTTATTTCAGCGGTAATAGCTAAAGCTGTATCGAGACCAACACAAAACAAACTGTTCTACTTTCTCTTTTCCACCCACTCTGTATCAATACTACTCGAACATCCCTATGTAATGAGTAGTATGGTTTTATGTATGATCTCATAAGCGTTATCTTTAACCTAACTGCAGAACTTTTTTTTTCTAGATCACGCTATATTTTACGATGATTTGGTCAGTGTATTAAAATTAATTTAATTGAAAATAATTAATGTACAGTCCAATTTTCATAGGAGGAACAGTTTTTTAAAAAAATGCAAATTTTGTGAACAATATTGATAACATTTTACCATATTATTGGTGTAATTTTATAGGTATTGATAATATCTATAAATAGTGACATCAGTAAGTCCAATTAATTGACTTATGAATACGTGAAAGTAGATTTTTATAGATGTCTTCGTATGAAAATTGGACTTTAGACCTAGATCTCATATACATTTCATATTACATTTGATATGTAATTTTAATTAGCTTGGATGACAGGATAATTCTAGGATCATATTCGACTTAACGTTTCCATAACGTAAAAAATCAGTGTGGGATCGGAATTCACGAAACGTTACAACTCGAACAACACACAGGCCTTGAATTTGGACTGCTTGGAAATAAATTGTCCACCAAGATGTAACTCTAGCAGTTTAGGCTGATTAGACTCCAAGTACTTGAAAGTGAAGTTTACTGGAGCTATAAAATGAAGTGTAAAAAAGAGACACGACGTTTTAGTGTTAGCGAGATACGGACAGACGAATTATACTGAATACGGCATATTCACACAATAAACAAACAAATGAAGAACTAAATAACGTTGTTGACGTTGCTCGCAACAATATTTGACTGACAGAAACACGTGTTATATTTCCCGTACAGTAACGGGAAATTGTTCACCTAGACAACCCTTAAATTAAGTGAACGTCACGTCAACGTCTAGTTAAGTCCGTCGTGATGGATTCCAATTTGTTGATTTATATAGGCCTATCTATCTTCTATTTGAATAGCTTTGCGTCGTAAGGCCCTGACCTATGTATTAAAGTAAAATCGCCGCTATACAGAGCCCCTGTAGTCCGAAATTCTGAATACACTTTTCGGAAAACAGGGAAAAAATTAAGTCAAGCGACACAGATTTTTATTGGTTAACAGACTCAAAGTTAAAAGAGAATTGTAAGAAATAGTTATATCTGATAATAAATACTTAACATTTACTTGTTGAAGTCAACACAAAGTGTTTTCCTGTAACTAAAAATAACTAGACTACAGTACGTATTACGTGTTACACCCCTCTCTCCAACCTTTCCTTACGACCATCGATAACTTAAAGGAAGGGGGAGGGTTGCAATCTACATAGATTATACAAAGGACATGAAATGCAAGATAAATAATAATAATACCATAAATGGTTTATTCAAAGCAAAACAATTAGAGTTCAATTAATTACATGGTCTCAATAATCGTACTGAGTTCAGTGGAAAATCATATTGGAAATAAACAGTTATTTAGCGCAGTCCATTAAACAGAACTTCTCTAATACTAGACATATCAAACAATCAGATGGAGCTAGTCTTTATAAGACAGACAACCCACAGTGTTGAAAAGTATACAAGTAAACAAATAATAAATCAGTTAATAAATTTGTAAGATTTATATAAGAGCCTTATGGGCCTTATTATATTGTTTCAAACGCGTCTGCACTGCATCACTTAAAGCAGACTTCAACAATTTAAATAATAAATATAAAATATATTTATTAGACTTTTTTAAGTGTTATAAGTTATAAGTGTTCATTATAACAAAATAAATCATGACATTTTATTTGCAACATTATTTCAGAATGAGATATTAATAAACTTCTCCAACACAAAAATTATGAAAAGTTATCAGATCAAAACAAACAGCTGTCTCGAGCGCCCAAGTGGCGACAGACATTTTATAGTTTACTATTTGGCAAAGAAAATTAATGTAAATATTTACAACGCCTAACACGGCTTATACAAAAGTTAAAGTTTTGAATAATAATGTTCAAAGTATACGTTGCCATAGTTAAAGTTCGTAGTTTATCATGGATGATCCTGGCATAGTCCTGGTCCTAGGACTATGTTCCTCCATCCAGTGTTGGTTGAATAGTCATTTTAATAATACGATTACAGGACTTTAATTAAGGGTTTTTCACAGCAGGGTAGCAAGGTGGGGGGAAAGAACAATTTTGTCGGTGGCCTTGCTTCCAGAAGGAATGGAACATGACGTAGTTTGTTGATATTATTGTCCCATTATTCATTTAGAGCATCGATTCTTCAATCGGACGTTATTTTTGTAGTTCTGGAACTATCCATCAGGGTGCAGGTGGGTAGTATTCTGTTGATCGTGGATAGTTTGGCTCAGCGTGTCTTCAATGTCTATTTGATTTAGTCGGGGTTGACTTCGGTGAAGGAGTCTCTGTTACTACCCGGTGTAGTTCGTCGTTGTCTACACAAGATAGATTTGGTGAGTACAGATTCCAATGTTTTTCGCAGTTCTATGGAATTGATTTTATTGATTAGAATTGTCTATTACGTTGACTCAATTTACAGGAACTACAATAGTGAAGTGTACTATTGTAGGGTTTAGAATATTATCGAATATTATTTGGAGCGGGTAGTATGCGGCGAGTTGAGTATGAAGTTCAGAATGGGGGCGAGCTCTAATGTAACTCAATGTTACATACGTGTTAAATGTTACATACGTGTTGTACATAAGTTATATAAATTAAAATTTGATTAAACTCATTCAACTGTAATTTAAAACTCGTGATAGTTCTATATCACTGTATTCTACAGCTTAATCCGAACTTTCACTAATCCGAACAAGCTCTGGTACCAATTACCTCATATTAACAAGGTTCTAGTGTAGTTTATTTATGATTGTTTGATTATTAATGAATATTTTAAAAGTATATTTATAAGTGCTACGTATCCTTTTCTAAGAATTCTTGGCCAATTTTTTTGCGTACACGCATACAGTGGCTTTTAAAATTTACTCACAATGTTTATGCTCTTTACGATAGATTAAGAGCCCATCTAACAGATAACACTTAGCTTTAGTTAGGTAATAGAGCTTGAACCAAGCGTCGCATCGTGTCACGTTTTTCTATCATCCTTATTTCAAAAGAGTGGAATTGAAACCAGTTGAGACATTTTACCAGTAAAGTGTGAGTCAAGTTATTACCTCCCCCCTCTCCCCCCAAAAGGCTACCATTAACTATTCAAATGTATAGTATTAATATCAATGGGTTAAAATAAGCGGAAAATTTAGATGAAATCATGAGCTGTAAAAAAAAGGTATAAATAGTTTTTCTCTATTAAATAAACATAATGTCCCTATGAAATGACAACGTTCCTGAATTTTGTAACCTTTATAAATCTACATATGTTCATAGCACGTTCTTTAAATTTGAAGAATCTATACCAAACTTGTTTTAAATTTAACAACACTTAAGTCCATATTTTACAAAAACCCATGGCACAATTAATTCAACACAACATTATTATTCACATTTAAATTATAATTTTCAAATAAATGAAATATTCATTTATTTATAATTCACAACACATCACTGAAACCTTAATTTAATTGTGTCTATATTTTTTAAACTGTATTTTATATCTTACTTCAGCAATAATGTTTAATTATTTATTTTGTGTATTGATATTGATACTGCATCATGTTCTGTGAATTAGCCTTTTTATTGAGCTGACCTTAATTCTCGTGCCTAATGCGGCCAGAAACCCTTTTTATACCACCCTCCCCTCTCCTACTAATTAGTGTTAACCCCTGTTAAAAAAAAACTACAGCTGCAGGCCTGATTATCGCTCAAAGCCATCAGCAGTGTAAGACTGTAGGTGTCAACTTTATCTAAAATTGAAATTCACGTAAAATATCTTTATACAAGTACGTGTAGTATAAAATTATAGTCTTCCTTGGTGGTTTTGCGGTAAAGTGCTCGCCCCAAGACGCGAGGTTAGTGGGTTAAAACCCAGCCGGGGTCGATGGATTTTTCTCGAGCGATAAAAATCTTAATACAACTTACTCCGACGAAGAAGTAAAGCCGTCAGTTCCATGTCAATTGTGGCATGTAAAAGAACTCTGGAAGGTATGTGAAAATACCTTTACCGGTAAAATTTTTAGGCCCTTTCACTCTCACTCATAGAAATTATCGTGTGCTGTTATAATCAGTCGGTTCATAAAGTGAACGTTAAATACCTCAAATAAGTACATATAAACCCATATAAGATTATATCTACATAGTACATATATGTTTCTACGATACACATAATTATATATTATTATTATCATCACCGCGTCTTACTACCCATTCGGGTTACACGCACTTACGCTAATGTGTGATGGTAGGGTGATTGTGAGATGAAATAGAGGACCTACAGTTTAACGTGGGATCCGAACCACGGTGGAGGCCTGGCATTCCACAAGTCGTGATTAATAAACGTCTTGTCAGAGGTGAAGGAAGGATAATAATTATATAATTAATCCATGCATAACTCATACATGTATAAATATATAGCCATTGTTAAAGAAAGAATATTCTAGGAGATAAAATGTAAGATTATGACGGACAATATTGACAAAAATAATACTATAATTATAATTATATAATTAATACATATATAACTCATACATATATACATATATAGCCATTGTTAAAGAAAGAATATTCTAGGAGATAAAATGTAAGAGTATGGCAGACAATAGTGACCAAAATAATACTATTTTTATATTAAAGCTGCCTACATTTATATTAGCTGTCAAAGTAGGATTCAGAATACGCGCCCTGACGTGCATATAAATAAGGGTATATTTAGCTACTTTTAAACTACTAAGGAAACAAAATTTTCGCAATCCTACTATGTTTGTTTCCTAGCATCAACAGTAGTGAGCTATTTTTCTATTTAGCCCTTTGTCGAGAAATGTTGTACAGCCCTAGATTCAATAATGAAATAATCCTTCACCAAACCAGAGATAAAATATTCCTCTGGACATAATGAAATAAAAGACTTAAGTCCCAAGAAGCGGCAGTGTATTTCGTTTATAATATTAATAAGAACGCCGTGTTTTATGAGTTTATCGGGATGATGGATGTGAATTTCATTTGCTTCCTTAAGAACGCGAAGTCTACTCTACTTCCGTCCCAACTTTTCTTTATTTTCATCTATTCTTCATGAAGTTTTTAGACTGGGATGTGGGGGGTGGGTGCTCTTCGTATAATCGATTTCAGAACATGCCTTAATTGCTCCTTTCATTCTTTACCGCTCTCCCTACCCCCCCTTTAGCCATACCAACTCAACTCCTCCCTTTCCTTAGAGGCCTCGTTGTCTGTTATCGACGTCTAATAATGGAAGAAGCAATCAAGTATCGCTTCATATATTTTTTTAGAAACTTTGGTAACTGACATTTTCATTCATTATATTGTGCAGAGAAAAACCGCCAATTTACCCCGGAGGTGTGTTTCATAGGATATCTGATTAGAGGAGAATCATCGGGGTTGGTTGGAATTATAGTGACTGACTGACTCTGATGGCAGGGGTTTGATTCGGACCAGATGCGTGTGGGTTGATTTATTTTTCCGATTTATGACTTTTAATTGACATAGCGTGGCGATTTATTTTTCTTAGGCTTACCATCTTCAAGGGTTCTGTTATACGCCACAATTGACATGGGTTTGACAGCTTTATTTCGCTCCGAAGGAAGTTGTGCTAAGGATATTTACCGTTCAAGAAAAATCTGTCAACCCCTGCTGGATTTTGGGTCCTAAGGCGATCACTTTACCCAAAAACCACTGAGTTCGACACACAGTAGTTATTTTATTATAATAAGAGACCAGTAATAAAGCTAATTGATTACAAATACTAATTATGACTTACTAATCAAACAATGAAGTCAGTGAAGGATTTCCTGAATATAAATACACCACTTAGGTGATCAATTATATTTATAATTCTATCGAAAGGTTCGTAGAGTTAGGTAATGATTTTGTTTGGTTACTAAAATCTAAATAACATAACTTTTGATGTATAGTAGTAAATTAGTTATTTAAAAGACCACACTTATTAAAACATATGTAACCTGTTTGTTAATGTTTAATACAAGTGGTAAAAAATTAATAATAATATAACATAGTAACATAAGATCACTATCGATGTTGTTAGGTCTTATATTTCATATAATGGTAAATACTAAATTATTACATTATATTATAACAATAAACTGTACAATCATACATACATGAGATATACCAAGCATTGAAAGATAATATTGCTTAAAAGTTATTATTATAATGTTTGACATAAAAGTAAAATTTATTACTAGCACCACGTCTTATTACCCATTTGGGTTATACGCACCTAACAAAACCTAGTAAAATTAGCAACTTATAAAAACATTCTATTAGTTGGTTAAGGAGCGAATAGTATTTTATTACTAAATTAATTAAGATTTAAATTGTGGGGCTGTATAAACAAGAAAGATCTATTTAATAACAAAACGATTAAAAATAGTTGGTACAAGATTAAGGAAACCAGCCAAGCCATACAAATATATATATGCGCATTATATATACATAATATATACTTTTAATTGACTTATAACAAAACAATTAAAAATAATTAGTATAACTTAATTACTATAGTATATCTTCTTTAAAAGTAAAATATTTACTGAAAAACTTTTTGAGAGTGATAATAATTGCTTTTATTCAACATAACACACTCTATATGTTTTTATAATTGAATTATTTTTAGTTCTTATTTCCTACTATACATCTCTTTTATCTCTCCTTATTATAAACATGACTTTCAAAACACATACCTTTCGTTTCCTCGAATTTATTTAGTCTATATCAGGGGGCAGGTGGTTATAGTGGTAGTCTACTTGTACAAACAAATCTAGTTCGATTACGGGTGATGTAGTCAAATACATTTACGATTTAATTTAGGTTCATTAGTTTTCCTAACCAATTAGTTTATATTCAAGCACCAAGACCAATTGTGTAATGGTAAGCGTGTTGACCCAGGTTAAGATAGCTTACATTGCTTCAAATTATAGTATAATTGGTTGGTTACTAAGTATTTTAAAAGAACTAACAACCAGCCCCTTCGGGTAATAGTCAGCGCACTTGGCTATCAACCTAGGGGTCCCGAGCTAGATTCCCGCCATTTTCCCGAAAGGCCAACCATCTCAAAGGTTATCCAGCTCTGGTTAGTTACGCTTAAGCTTAAGCTTAGGCTTAGAAATGTCTAGGAGTTCCACACCCTCATACTCACTATCACCATCATCTCATCTCATCGGGACATGGAAAGAGCCTCCACGGAAAAGATGTACGATTAGTACGTTCGGGCATCTCCTGAGCAACGGTACATTAGTACTGGTTAATATTCCCACATACTGAGCTGGGAGGGATGTATCCCAGACATGCATTGAATAAATAGGTTTTAAATAGTGAGTTAAAGTTAGGAACGGTGTGTGTTAAAGTTTTATCTTAAGAAAATATAATGAAATTAAACCTGTAGTGGTTTTAAAGTAGTGAACTAAACAAAATAAGACTACATTAATTATAAAATCACTTGCAATAAAACACTCTTTTCTGTCCTCGATATTTAAATAAAGAATTTATCATTCAGTTTAAAAGATTCAAATTTCACTAAGTATGTTTGCAAGTAATAAAATTATAAATAGCATAATACATCGCTGGTTATTAATAAGCCATTCCGATTACCATAACATTTTGATTCTAAAAGCTGAAGCTAGCAGATGGTTATCCAACTTAATTAAGGCATGCTTGTTGAACCGCAGGCGACCTTACACCCTGGTTGATACGCCATGTATAGCTCAGCAGGGTCAAAGTCGTAACAATATATCAGGTTCATTACCTGTAGGGGTCTACCCCTGGGAATTCTTCAGGACGAGGTTTAGGCTATAAACACTTCACGTATCACGTTCGCTCTGTTAGTTTGCTACACTTTATTTATCCCTGTTACGTTTTATCGCCGACATTTATGATAACATTTAGCTGACCCTAACCAAAGACTTCATGGATTGTCATAAAACCTCTATAGCATTGTATAGATAATAATGGTAATACTTTTATTTTTGTCACCAAATCTTATCTACCCCTCCTCGCTAACCGCATTTTGCTATTCGAACTCAGTAGGGATGTGGACGATAGAATTATGGAGAATTATGTCAGAATTTACAGGTAAGGGAGACAAGGAAAATGTTTAAAAAAAACAATAAACACACCCCCTAAACACGGGTGTAAAGAAGCAAAGAATAAATATTAATATAATTTTAGTATATCCAAGACAAGGATGTCCAATACTTTAGCTCAGTTAGTAGCGTGTCTGTCAACTGAGTTAAGAGTACCAGCCTCGATATCCCACGATGGACAAACAATTTATAAACGGTGAGATGTGAGTTTCCCCTTTCACAGTGATAAATTAATGGTCGGGAGGGTAGGTGTTCGTTCTAGATTTAAGTTAGTTTATAAGTCTGATATAGTCAATCGGCTCAGACAGAAATTGCACGTTATGTACCACAAATAAATGAAAAATGAAAATAAAACGAGGTTTAGTATTGATTTGATATGTTATGTACAGTATGTATTTGTTAAACAATTTAAAAGAAATATCCCCTCTCCCATTAGTGTGGAGGAAGGATTAGAAACACCAAATCAAAAATAAAATATAAGAAACTTACCCATAAAGGTAAAATAACTAATTAACATAAGATATTACCAATATCTTATAGCACCTTATATTTAATTTGAATTAAAAAATTAGTTTTAGTTTAGTTCCATCATCTAGAATAATATATAAGGTAAAACCATCGTTTTGTGTGTGTTTTAAGCAAAAAAATAATAAAACAAAATAATTTATTCTATTCCATTAAAATAATAACTTTTAAAATAATTATTATGTACACTACGGTAATTATTATCAAATAATGAAATATATTGTAAAAGATTTACTTTTTCATTTAATAGTACTCATATAATAAACATGTAAGATACATTTATCTATTTTGAAAAATGTCTTTGCTTGGATTGGACGAAAATTACATTAGAATTTAGAATGTTTTTATTTATTAGAATTGTTTGTTTATGTATTTTCTTAAAATATATGCAAAAATGTATCAAAATAGCCTTATTATACATTTCAATTTATTCACATAAATTATTATTTAGATCGTTTTGAGAAACATGTTCCACACTCTCGTTTGGCTTCGCTAAAAACAGTAGATACTTTTTTTAAATGTTATCAGTAAAAATTGTTTTTGATTAATCTGAAGTTTTGAAATGTCAAATTATCCCTTTACATACAAAAAACATCAATATTGACAAGTACGAAACTCCATAAAAATCTGTAGGATTAAATATTAGGATTATAGCCTCATTCTTACAACCCGTTTGCAAATGTAGGCGAATTATAATTTTTAGTGTTTGTTAAAACGTTTGGAATCATTTATGTGATTTTTAATTTATATTTTCAGAGCTATTATTATTAATTACTTAATATAATAAAGTAGCTTAGAGGAAATTCCATCTGGAGAAAGAATGGAAACTATTTTAGTTTAAAAAAAAATCAGCTGGCATTCAAACCTACTGGTTTAAAGTCAAAGACATCCATCAAAGTTTTCAGAAATATATTCCTATATTAATGCTATCTTAAAATAACTTTGGTTTTAATATTTAATAATATTTTAATCCATTTTTTAACTTGCGTTGCCAACATATTAAACTCCATGGTGTGAGTCCACAAGTGAGCTATACCAACCGAGCGGCCGCCACCGTTATCGATGATAGTGCTAAAATTCGTGGATTGAGGGTCTCATATGGTCAGCACACGTAAAAAATCTATATTAATTCTAGATACTCAGGTTATTTTAAAAATATATATTAATAGTATTTGTTGGTAATTTTTTAGTAATCATAAATACAATATAATTCTTAGAAACTCTCCCTAATTCGCTCTCTGCAAACTTTGTATTTGTTGTAAGAGACAACACTATTTGCACTATGGGTATTTAAATGACAATTTCTGAAAAAATATATTAAATTATCACATAACGTACAAGCCTATTTAATTTATAATAGACACCTCAGCCAGCACCCTCTCTCTACCACGTGTCAATACATCATTGCGAAAAATGAAAGCCCTAATTACATAATTGATGAATAATTCATCCATGCCAAGAATAGAACCGGGGCGCTTCAGTTCAGAAGACAGACATGGAAACCAACCGAACCAATGTGTTGAACAAATTAATTCTAATAAAGAACATAACGGTATTAAGGTGGGATAGGAATTTGTCACTTCAGTATATATATTAAATTAAATTTACTACATAGAATAATCTCAACTGTTTTTGATTAATTGTTGTGAGCATTTCAGAATTCTACCAGGACTTTTCCTTTTTATTTAATATGTTTATCCTCAAATGTGGTAATGCTGATGACAAATATTAGCTTACATTGAGAACCAAATCGGTAGCCGCGTGGTTGAAAGCACTATTCTCGCAGTAGACTAGACTGCCGATTATGGGAAGATCAAAGTTTGAATCTCGGTCGGATGTATCAAGTATGGTGATTTTTCCAAATAATTTTCCACTCTCCCTCCATGCAGATGTGGGTATACTTTCCCTAAATATAACCTTCCTAATTCCTAAAACCATTATAGTAATTAGTACATAAGCGTATAACCCAAACCTGTTGCTAGACGCGGTGTTTAGAAAAAACAACAAAAAACTGTAGAGACTTGTTGTAGGTATAAAATTAAAATAAATGTAACTACTATAGAAATATTATATCTATTCTGGCCCAAAAAAGTTTTTTGCTATAAAAACTGAAAAATACCGAACTTAGCTCGCGTTCCTTAAATTTCACCTTAAACTAAGTTTAAAATAATATTCTCGTCTCTTAGTCCCTTTCTTCTATTAAAGACGTGCACTTCATTTTCATCACTTCATGAACTCGAGTCTTCACTTTATCTTGTTTCAATTTGAGACCATAAATAGCAACGTTCTCTCCCTCTACCCTCTGTATTCCTTTCAACCAGGGTTACTTTATTGGTTTATTACGCAAACTGTTTGATAAGGGAGATTTGTACGCTCGTGTGAACATTAAAAACATTATTTTCAAATATCTCTAAAGGAAAATTCTTTAAGAACTTTAGGAAGTTTTAAAAACATTATTTGTTTTACCATTATTATTATTATTATTATTATTATTATTATTATTATTTCCTGTAATTTAGGCAAAAGGGTTATTAAGGACTGGGGACAAATGGAGGGGGATGCATAGGATGTCTTAGAGAAAAATACATGCATTTGTATCAGCGTGGATAATGTCAATCAAGTAAATTTTTTTTTAAATATGCACAAAAAACACCCCGTGCACCAGGCTGGGATAAGAAACCCAGCCTCTCTACTAACAATGAGCAACGGAAATGATAGGCTAACTTCTTTGAAGCGTATCAACCGAATGGGTAGTAAGACGCAGTTCCAATAAAAACCACTTCTTATACCACTTGGCCATCACATCTTACTGTAGCTTGATTTGGGTTATTGAACTTAAAATACAATACTACCTTCCTCATATGCTTTCACACCACATTAATAATGATCTTCTTTAGTTCCGGGATTCAAACCAAACTCAAAGATGGCTGGTCATCCTGAGATCGGTGGGAATGTAGTAGGAGACACGAGAAAAGTTAAGGAATTATGCAGTGTTTATAGAAAATATTGTTATGGTCAAAATATTGCTTCAGTAGAAACATAGAGCTTAATTTTATACACATGGTGACTTCAACAGTTTTTAAATATCTGTCATGAGCACAGCAACATTAGATAGCAAACTTTTTACACGAAGAAGAAAATTATAATAAAATTCCAGGACACCTTTGACAGATATTCAAGAACTGTTGATATCACCATGTGAAGAAAATTAAGCTCCGTGTTTTTGTTTTTTTTACTGTAGCTTGTTAAACCTCCGATTTAACACGTACACTAAAACTACCATATATATGATTAACACGATGAATACAAGAGCTGATAAATTCTAATAATGTGTGGCAGATACTAACTCACGGTGAATTCATGTTGCCGGAAAGTGCCCAAACTTCATGAAAATGCCCCAGCTGACTGTTGTTGGAGGAACAACAGAACGACATCTCACCCGCAGGCCCCACTTCGATGAAATGGCAGAGCTATTTCTCTCTGTTCACCACGCAGTATTTTAGCGCTAGTTGTCATTCGGCGCAATTCTGCAAATTATCTCCCCCATTTTTGTCCGGGGGAAAATCCTCCCTCGAATACGTCAGTTCTATTAGTATTTAACCGTCAATCCTCGCTTCACATTTTGTATTTGATTGTATAAATTCGACGGACGTCATCCTACATCTGTGAACTTAGCAATTGGTGATCACGATGTGTGAGGTGTCGGTCTCAACTCTACGTCGCAGAAGTAGCTACGGCAATCACTATGAGTATTTGTATTAGGAAACAACGTAGAGTCTTAGTACTCTTGTATCTTGTCCATAAGACATAATTTCTGTGTCAGAGTTTCTAACATGGTTTATCTATGCCCATAAGGCATAGTTTTGATTGTTGGGGTTCTTACCCTTTTTTATGTTCATATGACTTAGTATTGTTTGTCAGAGTTTCTGACTTGTTTTTCTATGCCCATACTAACGGTTTGTTCATTGACCTAATTAGGTCTATGACTGATACCAGTCCCTATTGTTTCTCTTTGGTGTACCTGTTTTTGGTGTGCCACCTGTGGGAGAACTGCTAGTTTGTAATAGTGGCCCACGGTATGGTGTTTAGTCTCTGGCCCCCTTCTGGTGCTGTTTGTATTAGTTAATACTTTATTTATTTTGCACTAGTTTTAGTGTGTCCAAGATATGGTATATATATATATATATATATATATATATAATTTTGCACTAGTTTTAGTGTGTCCAAGATATGGTATATATATATATATATATATATATATACTATTGAATGTCCAGGCAGTACTAGTTAGGAATTGACTGGCCATAGTATCTTAAAGAGCCTATATTCCTGATATTGTAAAAAGATTGTTTCCCTTCTAGGACATTAATCTTTGTGTTACATAACTCTCTATGGAGTTAAATCATGGTAGCTAGCTCATTTAACTACCATCATAGTAATTCTTTAAAATTAGGACTTACTAGAAACTAATATTTTAACTATAATTGTTGTATGTGCCTTTCAGGTCTAAGTCTAGTAATTGTTAGGCTGGATAGCTATGTATTGGAGCTTAACTTTAAATTAATATTTGCTTTCTATTTATTTTGCCACCCTGTTGAGACAGACGCATCTTCACAGCAGAATTTGCTTTAGTTCTAATTTGAAGATTTACTAGACTAAACATTAGACTCAACTTTACTTATGTTGATTCCAAGTAATCTAATTGCTTACTACAATCCTTCCTTGTTGGGATATATACTTCTATGGTAAATAATTTAACTTCTCTTATTTGATAAAGGACTGTTGAATCTAAGATCTACCTAAGCCATATGTAATAATTTGACTTGTTTAGATTTAAATAAACTGATTTGTTAAACTTGTATATTTCTCTTATGTTTCATCCATCCCAAACCTTCATATTATACTATTGTAATAGTAATCGTCACTTCTTCTACATGACAGGAGAAGCGAGGATTCATTACTAGAACAATATTTTATTTATTTAGTCCAAAAAATGTTTTGCTATAAAAATGATAAAACACTCCCCTTAACACGCGTTTCATAAATCCTCACTTTAATTACTTTTACCAAAATCGTTCAGGGTTAACCTAACAGGTTAGAGCATTGGCGTACTAAGCCAGAGGTCCCGGGTTCGATTCCCGTGTCCAGGTGTCATTTTTCAATTTTCTGAATATGATATCTAGGTGGAGTAATCCCCACTAATAAGCATAAATAATAGCTCTGGCTATTCATTCTTAATATGTGCGATCCCGTACAATTTAATAATTGTGAAAATGGCAGCAAAAAGCCAACTACCGAGTCGCAGATGGCTGCGTTATCCGATGGCTCGTGATATTAATATAATCACATATTTGTAGCCGACGATTTCCGCTAAGTCTATCATAGACTCTGCCTTAAAATATGAGTGAAGAATGACCCAGGGCACGGGATGAATCCTGGATAGCTCAGTGGTTAGAGCATTGGCGTACTAAGCCAGAGGTCCCGGGTTCGATTCCCGTGTCCAGGTGTCATTTTTCAATTTTCAGAATAGGTGTATGCTTAGTTATTTAACTGTACTTGTCTCATAGGACACCCAGGTCCAAGGGATTAGATAGTAAATTAATCTAAGACAGCCGATTTAGGATCAGATTTTAATAAACGTATGCTCAACACTCGGATTATTAGCTAATTATTTTTAAGGGTTTTGCTGAGGTAAAATGAACACATATTAGTTTGGAGATAGGGTGAGTAAACTTCAATAAAAATTAAATTAAATCTCCCCCACGCTTCCTTTCTCTTTCCCAGGTCATCTGTCCAACATTCAAGCTCTGGTCTTCCCATCACAGTTGACAATGTTCAATGCAGTCATAAAAACAATTACTCAGCCACCCATGTGAGGTTCAACCGATTATTTATAAGATATGTGAGTTTTTAATTTGTATATTTGTGTAACATTTAATATTGTATGTTAAATCAGCAAAATAATATACCTTGAATGTTGAAAGAGAACCACTAGTTACGAAAATTATTCAATATTTACTCAACTGATCCACCAGAGGGGTCGTAAATTTAATTAAACAAGTGCATACTCAACTGTGGTAAGAATAATCGAAACGTTGTGATAGAGATGATGTGAATGACCTGAGAACTACCTAAGTTCGATGCATGCTTGGGTCAAATATTTAGTTCAGGGTTCAAAATGTAATTTTCTCTCCATGCAAATGCCGATAGATTATCTCAAAGTTCTGCCTTCTTTATTTGTACACCATTAGCATTAATCGGATATCTCGGACGCGTCCACAAAAAAGAAAAAAAAAGAGAAAAAAGAAGCTGGGTGCTACTTTGTTCTTTAAGTGTTCTAACGTAAGAGAATTGGGTTATATTTGAGCTTTATTTTAGTGATTTTGAAGCTTCATAAATGCCATTCCCATATAAAATACCACAGCGTGATGATGTATCCCTTCAAGTAGCGGTACCTATTAATAATCGGAGCAGTAAATCAATATTACGTAGACAGAAACATATATGCGTTTCGTTTCAATCGACGTTAATGATATCGCATTGAACAATTCTGACCCCATTTTTGTCAAACAGAACCCTCCTAAACAAAGGTTTGTATTTGCAATCTAGAAATGCGAATTAATTGTAATGAGTACTATTGACCGATGTGGCTTGTATGTACTGTACATTCTACGATGCTATTTTGAGCTTCACCTTAGTGGTAAAGTTGTCCTCTTGATGAGTCGTTCTGTATGGATTTTTTTTTAGATATAAATTTAGTTGTCAAATATGTTCATTATTTTTTGCGTGTATGCATTTAAATCTACATGATAGCATATGAAATGCATTTGTAACCAATACTTTGATAATATTTGATTTTGTGTTGTTTATTAAAAAAACTTTTCACAGTCTAAGTTTCTATTTATTTCTGGAAACTGTATCCCGAAAATGTATTTATATTTTCTCTTGTTTGTCTATATATATATAGCTAGAAACTGTGTATGTATATATATATATAGATACTGTGTATGTATATATATTATTTTAATAATTATATCAGGATGTATTTAGATGGATGTATAAATTTAAACTGTAATAATTAATTTTCTCATTTATCCATAAGAAAAATAAAGTACAATTTTTTTGTCATTTTATTATTCTACGTTCTTGATTCCCAGTACAAAGGGATCCAAAAATAATGATCTGTGAACGATAGCTCAAAATGTCAACTTGGTATTGGAAAAACCCGTTTTGAATATGATTATTTCGAAATACTAACGAAGTCACTTGCGTTGAAAAAAAAATATAGAGAGATAGGGCCTAAGTACTTTTTATAAGTAAAATGTCGTCCTTTTTTTCGTCAGCAGAGATTTTTTTAAATATTATACGAAGACCCTCTATAACGAGTTTATTATGATATCGTCTTTTTATTTTCAGCCCTTAAAGTCAAGGATTACTTTTTGACTTCATTAGCTATGGATAATAAGGAAAAACCTTTAGAGATTTCTAGAGTTAAAAGAAGTGGATTAATCATTTAGGCTTGACTTACGATAGTAATAAAGCTAGATAAAATATAATTATGAGCAATGTTTTTATCTTTAATATGGTTGTGCCATGCATCTTCCCATACATCATGTGCTTGTGTATGGATTTTCTCCAAATCCAGATGCACACACACATACATACATACATACATATAAATATTATATTTCTATTTATTTGTATATATATATATATAATTATTTACACACACATATATTCTTATATAAACATTATTTACACAAACAAATATATATAAATAAATATGTATACATTATTTAAACACACACATATACTATATATATATATATATAATACATATACATATATATATAAATATATATATGTAATATATATATGTATTATATATATATGTATTATATATATATGTATTATATATATATATGTATTATATATATATATATGTATTATATATATATGTATTATATATATATATGTATTATATATATATATATATGTATTATATATATATGTATTATATATATATATATATAATATATATATGTATTTTATATATATATATATATTATATATATATATATATTATATATATATGTATTATATATATATATAATACAATTTTGAAGAAATTTATAATATATATTTCTTCAAAATTAACTACTAATTTGTTTTTGTAGAAGAAAGTTTTGAAAATACATTTTTATGATGTTTAAGTTAACATTTTAAATTTATTACTTGACCTATTAGTTTGGACAATTTTATAAATATTTATGCATGTTTTATTAATATTTTGTGTCCATGATTACTAAATATCAATGAATCTATTTTATTACGGTTATCATAGGAAGAGATGTGATAATTAAACAAAAACAAATCTACTTTCACTTAATAGTACTTCAACTTTTAAGTCATCTGCTCTGCAGCTGTCACTTGTATTAAATAGTCCCTACTACTTAAAAAACAAAGTTTCAGTCTGTTTGTCTGTTGTCTAACATTTATGTAGCCAATTAACTTATTGTGATGCAGCTTTTTTTATATCTTGTATAGGTTTTTACCGGGAAGCTTTGATCAAATGAATGAAATAAAATAAAATTGATACTTCTCTAAGAATTTCTCGTAAAACGCGCAATCAATGGTGGAGTTCCCTATTAAATGTAGAAATATTTATGTTTCTCTATAACTCGATCGCAAATCTAAAGAATTATTATAGAACCCATTTCAATAGTAGATCCAAGAGAAATAATATCTTAGTTTAGTTGGTTGTTTTGAATTAACAGATTCACTTTTTGTACCTATATGTTCACATAAATAGAGAATCATTGAAGAGTGTTGAATGTGGTATTTTTTATATTATAATGGATTTATGTAAGAAGATTATCAGCTATTTCAAAAAAAGGTCTATGTCTTCAAGGAACTGATCAGTGAGGTTAAATTAATACAACCTTCAAGTATTTTATGTACACTGTGGAGTGACAAAACCAAGGACTGCCACAGGTGCAGCCACTGTCATGACTTCAGGAAAAAAAAAACCCAGACCGGACGATATAGATTCTGTGATAAGTTCGGAGATTCCGGATTCAATCATCTACCCCAAACTGCATGCAAGTGTGAGCAAACATATGGTACATAGCCCATAGGGACATTTGAATCGATCGTCTCTGTGCATGCAACAAAAACCATCCAGTGCTTTCAAAGAGCTACGTCGACGGGCATTAAGGATATCTCATACACCGCAAATGGCATCTCGACGATGTTGGGCGTTGGGCCGCGATCCGTTCTCGAGCGTTGGAGCTTTACATGCATTGGGTGGTCCCACAAACCCCAGCAGGTTGATAGTGTCGGAAATGTACATGCATTGGGTGGTTCCACAAACCCCAGCAGGTTGATAGTGTCGGAGATATACATGAATTGGGTGGTCCCACAACCCACAGCAGGTTGATATTGTCGGAGATATACATGCATTGGGTGGTCCCACAAACCCCAGCAGGTTTATAGTGTTGGAGATATACATGAATTGGGTGGTCCCACAACCCCCAGCAGGTTGATATTGTCGGAGATATACATGCATTGGGTGGTACCACAAACCCCAGCAGGTTGAGTGTCGGAGATATACATGCATTGGGTGGTACCACAACCCCCAGCAGGTTGATAATGTCGGAGATATACATGCATTGGGTGGTACCACAAACCCCAGCAGGTTGATAGTGTCGGAGATATACATGAATTGGGTGGTCCCACAACCCCCAGTAGGTTGATATTGTCGGAGATATACATGCATTGGGTGGTCCCACAAACCCCAGCAGGTTTATAGTGTCGGAGATGTACATGCATTGGGTGGTACCACAACCCCCAGCAGGTTGATAGTGTCGGAGATATACATGCATTGGGTGGTCCCACAAACCCCAGCAGGTTGATAGTGTCGGAGATATACATGCATTGGGTGGTACCACAACCCCCAGCAGGTTGATATTGTCGGAGATATACATGCATTGGGTGGTACCACAACCCCCAGCAGGTTGATATTGTCGGAGATATACATGCATTGGGTGGTCCCACAACCCCCAGCAGGTTGATATTGTCGGAGATATACATGCATTGGGTGGTCCCACAAACTCCAGCAGGCTAATAGTGAGTGATTCCCACATTAATTTGGAGCTGCACAGTCTCATCAAATCCAAATATGTATCAAAGTAAATAGATGAGGGCAGTGATCAAAGGACGTTTAGTATTAACTTGACCAATGATGTGGAACAATATCTGTTGGGATTATTCAGCTGTCCATCTCGAAATTACACAATATGTATATTTTACAAGTATTGTCACGTATGTTACTAACAGCCAACGCGACACACTATTAACAATTTTCTTAAAATTGTGCGTTGAAGGTCCTTTTTGTGAAGAGGCTTACAAACAATTAGTTTGCTTCATATATGCTTGGGAAATTAAGAATTTTCGGTGCCGATATCAAGGTGTCTCGGTTGAGGAACTCCCCAGAGTAATGAAGGGTGATTCCCTCATCTGGATATATACGGTACACCCAAATAACAAAGTGTGTTACTATATGAGAATGCGGCTCCATGCTATCAAAGGTCCAGCTTCATTTGAAAACTTATGTACAGTGAACGACAGCCTAAACATCATACCAATTAGTTTTAAAAGCATTGGGACTATTAGAGGATGAATTAACTGGAGCAGTGATTTTTCAAACGCCTCTTTGACTCGCTAATCTTCCTCACCTAAATATTTGCTTTCCATAAAATACTAACATTTTCCACGTAACAGATCCTCTCGCACTATGGCTCGTCCACAGGGAAAGCATGTCAGAATATATTGAACATAGAATCAGAATAGATTAGTAGGTAGACAATTTGGGCTTCAACGAAGATATTTTTAATGCAGATTAGAGTGACCTCAACCAAAGTGTAATGTATCTCAGACAAGAGCGTGAAGGACTTGGGTCCTCTTCTACCCAACAATTCATACGGATTTTTATCCTATAGAGACTACTTTAGGGATACGATAAATGATCAGCCAATCTATAACAAACTTTGAATATAAGTGAGCCTGTATTGAACACAGAACAACTTACCGTAGACATAAAGTATTATAGATTGTTCGATATTCAGTAGATAAATTGTTCTTTTAAGATGCGCCCGGAGGTAAAGGAGATACTTCTATAGTTGATTGCTCCTTTGTTAAGCTCAGGTTTAACGGATGTGTTGCTTTTGCAGTGACTTCATTAGGTACAGCCGCCGCTTTGTTAGAAGGGGTAATATTAGCGAATGCGACATTTAAATTACCTTGGAATTTTTATAACGACAAAATATCCCGAAAGTCGCGAGAGCTGACGAGGTAAACGCTTGCCTGAGAAAATCCTACAAATGCTCAGACGTTGTGAAAATTTCCCTGTCAACCAACATGCACGAAGACAAAACACTAAACTTATTTGTCGATATAATACTGAAACTTGGCAATGGAGTCTTAGCAGAGCACGAATGTAAGTAGTCCCTGAATAACTCTCAAATATGCGTTATGGTTAAGGATATCCAGAAATTAGTCTAATTTATTCATCCTGAAATACGTTTTCTGCAAAGAATCTTTTGTGGTTCCAGGAGCAAGCCATTTTAAATTAAAAAATGAATCGGCTAGTAAAATTAATTATTGTAGTTTAAACCAGTTCAAAGCTCCATCCTTCCCTTAGATGTCCATAGGCACTACCCTGTAATTCCCTTGGTCCATTCTGTTTACCCATCCACACTCTTCAAATCAAATTTGAACACCCTTCATGTGTAGTTTGAACCCATATAAACTGTGAAATGAGACCTGCTTAACAAGTAAATAGTCCGTAAAACGTTATCATAGAGGCGACTGTCATGACAGATTGTACTACAGTAAAATGGGTCTTAATAAAAAGAATACCCATGATTCCATCAGACCTGCACTTCTAGTTTAAATGCATATAATTTCCTATCAAGATTGCCATACGATGACCATCAACACATCACAAGGACAAAACCTGAAGGAGGCAGGCGTTGATCTCCACGGCAAGTGTTTTCAACATGGACTACTATGCGTGGTGTGTTCCCGTGATAGTTCTAGCAACAACCTGTAACTGCTTGCTCCTGATGATAAAACCACTAACGTCCTTTACCAAGAGGCATGACCTTAATTATTTTTACTATATTTACTTTAATTAATACAAATATTTTGTGTTTTCAATCTTAAAACAGAAATAATTAAATTACATCGAATTTTTTGATACTGAATATACTTTTTTTTTTTCAATTCCAAAGTGTTCATCGTGGTAATTTTTATCTAATGTTGCATAATTTCTTCTCTGTGAGGGAAATTATGTGATTAGAAAGGCTATTGTTTTAATGAACATGTTTTTAAAACTAACAGTAATGCGAGCGAAGCTGCGGGTAATAACCAGTATATGTATAAAAATTAATAATATAACTAAACTTTATCATTGTTAGCAGAAACACCCCTTTTTTTAGTTTCTGAAAGATCTTTCTACCAACAAACTTCTAATACAGAAACCTAGGTACGCTTTTATGTGTAAAGGTTTTTTCTATACTAATAATCATTTGTATTTTACGTAATAGCCGACGGTTTTATACAAACAAACCGCGCGTCTAGCATTGAATCTTGCAATCGGAATTTACTTCGACCCGGATGCCATGAGAAATATTTTCCCTTAATTTTTGACTCCCATCTTCTTTCCCGGCAAGCTTGGTTTCAATTCTTTCAAATATACCTTTATTATCATGATACTTTTTGGTATATGGTAGCCAGATTCAGTGGTCGAATGGTCTAAGGCTGGTAGACATGTCAAAATTGCGGCCCACGGGCCAAAATTGACCGAAACATAACCCTGTGCGACTTTTTAACGATTCAACATGTAACGCGGTACGAGTCATCTTATTAAAAACTTTGCAGAAATACATAATTTGAGATTATGACGATTGGAAATTGGTCATTATTTGGGAAAATCTAGCACATGTGGTTTGTGTATCTAATTTTTAATATTTATGCTACTCACCAGGTATCAATCTCGAAAATTGTTATAGTTGCAAAACAAATATGTGCAGTTTTTGGCAGCATATAAATGATTGTGTAAGCAGATATTTTCTCTTATGAAATTAATTAACACACGGTATATTATGGTTTACGAACACGCATTCGGCACGAATTATGAAAGTTATTTAAACACAAGATTTGTTCAACACTTGCATCCTTGCTTGAAAAAAGTCCCGGGTTTGATTCCTGTGTCCAGGTGTCATTCGTCAATTTAAAGAATATAATTATCCTTAGTTAACCCTGTTATGTGCGCAAGATTAACCTATATTTTTACTCCTATGGTAAAACCTTTATGACAGTGCCATTGTGTAATCATTCAAGGTATGACTGAAATCTTTCAGGTTAAACAGAGTGTACTTAGGGATTTTGAAACAAAATATTTTCGATAGTGATTTACAATCTAATTAATTTTACTTAGCTCAAGATTGAAGGCTATGAAATATGTTGATAGCAGATTGTTTCCTTTTCCTCGAGACTTGCTGTAGTAAAAGGGAAAGTTTAAAAGTTGTGGTTTTCGTTGCTTCTTTGCGAGCTTACGAATTAAACATCTTAAGATTTTACGAACACCATCTGAAGTGTAAGAAGTTCAAATTGCCTTCAAAGTGTTTATTTTTATTATTATTTCAATCTCGATTATATATTTTGAAAGAAAAAATGTATAATTTTCTTTATACATTAGGATATTTGAGATCTTATGTAACGTGTTTTCAGCCATTCCATTGTGACGGGTTTGACTTTTGCACATTACTTTTGGGTCTAAATTGAAGTATTTTGCTAGATTAAAAAATTCAAGATAAAATTGAATGGGAGTTTATTCTCCAAATTCTGGAGCATTTTATTCAAAAACCCAATTTTTCCATATGTTTTGGTTTTGGTAGTGTGATTTTTTCTGAATATTGTGTCAAATGTGACACTTTTGTGACACAATAACAATTTTCAGATATTCTGTGAACTAGTTGATGATAAAATGTTTTAATTAGGTTTTTATAGTTCATCTCATTTTACTCTAAAGGAAAATCAGTATTTATATATATATTTTTTTCTATTTGTTAGTTGTATTATTATTTTTAACTTGTGACTGGTGTGACTATACTTGTGACGGTTGTGACTTTTGCACTTTTTTGAAAAAGAGGCGAAGGAATTGGATATGCTTAGGTGTTTTTTAAGGTCTCAGTGATGATAGAACAAGATAATCATACTTTATATTTTTTTATTTAAAAAAATAGTTAATGTTGTGTCAAAATAAAACAATGCAATAATTTACATAAAAAAAATACCATACAACCTAAAAAAGATTGACACAAGGAAAAAACTTAACAGTAGACTAATGTGATTTTGCCACATTGACTTAATACAAAACTGACTAAAGTAGACATGTGATATAAAAATTAGGCATAGAAATGAAAATTAGTTCTATGTAAATCAAAATTATAGGCAAACTTTTAAAAATTTGAGCGTCTTAAAATTTAAATTGCCTCTTACTACTAGCCAAAATTGAAGTTGCAACTTTTTTCACGATGGCACAGTAGCTTTTGAATGAAATATCATATTTCTTAGGCCACACCCAATACTTTTGTAATATTTTTCTGGCCCTTTATACAATTTTACAAAGTGATTGAGAGCATTTTAAAGAGCCCAATTGAAAATAACATTGTTGCACTGCTTTCATCAGCTGTCTTTGCCATCTGTTTCTTTTTCTCTGGACTTTCTTTGCCTTTCAGCATCTATAAGTCTTTTCAGCTTCAATTGTATTTTACTCGTAGAGCACTGATTTTTGACCTTTTCATGTCTTTGTTTTATATGTGTTTTCATAGCAAAAATTTGAAATGTATAAATTGGTTCATTAAAATTCAACCCAGCAATAAATATATCAGCATAAATCTTATAAGCAAAGCGAATACAAAATTATTGAGGTAAATTTATTAGAAATTTGCGGCTTGTATAGTGTCTACGTAAATAAATACAGATCAACATAAAACTGCACAGCGCACATTTATTTTACCTTTTGTTGGCATCAAGACGAAATTAGTTCAATCAAATGTAAACTTTATAGACGTATAGACATGATCTTTCAGGACATGTATATTTTGTATGCGAGGTGCAGGATTATTTTGAACAGTTGAGCTCATTTTATTGAGACTCATTGGCAGGAATGCAGTGGCTGAAAATAGTGCACAAGCTACGCCGAAGTGAAATGTTAATAGTTTGAAATACGGGACAAACTGTGCCTTTGTCATATAAGCCTACTATAACTAAATTAACATAGTTTACAAATAGTATATAATATTAAGTTTTTAAAGATATGTTTCCTTTTTACTATTGATATTAGTATAAAAGAGCACGTTTTAAATACGTAACTAACAAAATATCAATAATATGAAGTGCTTAACATTTCGAGTTTACGACAAAGGAAACTCATGTTACAAAAGAAAGACGTGATTAAATTTAAATCCATTCATGCTTTCCCCTTGTAAACATCCAAAAATATCTTACGTCACGTTTGTTACTGCATGTAAAGACGACGGTATGTAAAAGTTTGGTAAATTTTCCTTCAGTGAAAGGGGTTGCAAAGAAGCAAGCAATTCACTACTACCCACACCGAAACTTCCCCATGTCGAGTAAACATCCCTTGTCGTGAACCAAAAATGTTATATAATATCCGCTCCTGAACTCAATTTACGATACAACCATTATTTCGGTTTTAAAAAAGTTTTTTGTGTGTACACGTACCTTTTATCGACCTTTTCCTCAACCTTTATTGCCCTCTATCTTCTATACCTGAACCTCAGCGCATTCAATACCAGAGCCTCAGGCTCACACTATAAAAATAAAAGGTGAGATGGGGGAGGAGGCGGAGGGAGACGGATGAACTAAAGAGAGGAGATAATAAAATCGGAAGTCAATATAGCAATATATTGATAATACACTCTTGTCGTCTATTCCATCTAAGTTTATTCTAAAGAATCTTTTTCTTTCTTTATCAATCTCGGTCTCAAAGATGATAAAACAACTTATATTGGATATACAATGGCCAGAGTTATCTATTACTGATAAGGTTATAAATGCAATTTGGTGTTGACCATTTTATTTAACTAAAATATAATTTATTGATACAAAATATTTTTCTGCATTGTCTTTGTCATAACCTGCTTCAGTGGTCGCATGGTCTAAGAAGGCTTCACTCTCGTGCTTGACTGGACTATCGATGACAGGGAGATTGGGGTTCAAATTCCGGTTGGCTGTACTGAAGGTGACTTTTTCCAAACTAGTTTTCCACTATCCACGCCAATGTGGGCATACTTTCTCTAAATTCAATATTACTCATCCATAATTCTCTAGCGCAATTACTACACATGCATATAACCTGAACAGATAGTAAAAAGGGGTGCTGTAAAAAAAAATCTTTGTCATAAATAAGATACCTTTTAGCTAGGATTTTTGGTATTTAGCTAGGATTATAGCTAGGATTATTTAGTAATATTAGTAATTTTTAATGGCATAAAACCATTTCCAAATTATATATTGTTTTAATTAAATTCAAATAAATGGAATCATTTGGGTGTGTATAAATATTATTTTAATTTTCGTATTCACAAAACTAGATTCCATGAGCCGAGGGGAAGGAATGCTCAATATATTTTTTTGAGTTCCTTGAAATTTATTTAGAAGAAAAATGTGTGATAGCATTGAATAGCTCTTGGTCAACTCTTCAATAGATGCAATTTTGAAAAATGTTGGTATACCAGCTTAATGTTTTATTTAAAGACATTTTGAAATCTTACTTTTCAATTTGTAGGCTGATAAAATCAGCTTCAAGAATGTATTAACACAATTTCAATAAATTAAATATATGGGAAAACCCCTGAGAATTAAGATAAAATGTTTAAGAATGTCTTGAAAACTAGCTTGATCTAGGACAATCTATAATATTGTCATGGTACAATGGTTGATCTATGGAATTTTATGATTTTTATGGGTATATTTGATTAAAAAAATCATTTAAGGCTAGTTATCTGGCAACTGACTTTTGAAAAATTTGAAATTTTTTTAAAATAGGTATTATGACTGTGCTCAAAAATAATATCAACGCATTTATATTCACATGACAAATAAGAATATATTTATAGTTTTACAAATATAAATAATACTAAGATAGTTCACTGATGATTGCTTTTTGGATATTGCAAACTTTTGTAACAATAGTTTGAATAATTTTGTTCGAAATCTAGATACGGGAATTTTTTCTTATCAATACAAAATAATATGTTTGTTTCTTCCTTAGGAAAACTTGTTTGATAAAACTTTTTTGGATTAACAATTTTTTTTTATTTTACCTACTTATTCTATGGCATTAGGAACTTGAAAGTTCACTGTCATACTTACAACGGCACGCATCCTATCCCTATCTTGAGCTAGTTCTATCCAGTCCACCTCATTACATCCTATCTCTTTCAGGTCCAGTCTTATGTTATCCTTCCATCTTGCCACTTGTCTCTTCCCATTGGGGTTGTCAGTCAATACCCCGAGCAAGGTTCTAGATTCTCCCACTAGTTTTGCATGTCCTGCCCAGCGTAATCTGCGAGACTGGATTATCCAACAATGTTTTGTGATAAGTATTGAGTATTTAACTCATCATTATGTAACCGTCTTCACTCTCCTATAGCCTCAGCTCTTTTTGGAATAAATATTTTCCTAGGCCCCTTGTTTTCAAACACCCTAAATTAATTTTCTTCAACTAAGGTAAAATACCATGTTTCACACACATAGAGATTAACCGGTAGAATTGTTGTTTTGTATATTTTGAATTCTGCTTCTTCCAAACAAAATAGATTATATAAAAGAGTAAGTACAATTGTGTTGTACCATTTATTTTAGACTAAAACTATTTGCCACAATAAAGCGGCGAGTACTTTTTTATTATAACCTTTATTCATTTTGAAAATAAATAAATCCCCCGCACGTCAGAAACTTTTTTTTTAAAAAAAGGACACGGATTATCAAGATTTCAATCAAGTTTGGAATATCTGGCGACCAACTAGCCCCTATCCAGATAATCTAATCCTCGAAACCGGGGGGTATTTCCCTCTATTTAAGAGTTTTATCATCTTGTGGAGCTAGCCCATTCATGAGATATTTCAAGTTTTGTGTGACAAAATATCTGCCCTTTTAAGGGCCAAAATTGGTGGAACCAATCTGTTCTGTGGCACACGTAGTGACAAAACTTCCAAAAACTCCTTATGTGAGTAGCTAATTAATTTTTTATTAGAGTATAATATACATTTTATGAGTAAGCTATCACTCGCTTCGGTGGTAAAATGGTGTAAGCCATCAATCCCGCATAGGCTGAACTGCTGATGAAGGGGAGATTTATATTTGAATCCCGGTTCTACTGAGAGTGGTATTCCTAAGGGATTTTAAACTCTCCCTCCACGAAAATGCAGGTACATATTTTCTAAATTAAATCTTCCTCATCTCTAACACACTAGCGTAATTAGTATCTTACATATCCTATAACCAGAAGGTGTAGTAAAACATGTTGACAAAAAATAAAGTATAACCATTTTAATTTAATCCGAGTGTTCCCTTCGGCGTGTTAAGAAGGTATTCACACGTTTTCAATCAAACTGTACTCTTCACAGAAAAAAATTGGCTTCAATTTATTTTCTATCAGCATGCAATATTCAACGAGTCAAGAATCAATCCACTAGTAATAAAAGTGTATTCTCTAGCGCATCAAGAACAAATCTATTTGATTTCTATAAGATTTAATCGTGTCAAGTAAGCACTTAATTTGGTTTTTTAAGCACGATATAGTCTCAAGCTTGATAAGAAGGAATCAATTTGTCCATTAATAGATTGTACTTGCCAATGTATAAATAATTACATATCCACTTGTTTTATGTCTAATGATTATACCAAGGAAATTGTTCAACACCAAGTAAAAGGAGAAATTGTATTACTGCAAGATTAATATAAATTATGTATTTACACTATTTAATGCGCTTACACTAAAATAGTAAATAAATACTTTTATCAATCTCAACATATATGCTAATTGGTAAATTGTTATACCTAAGGCGAAATTAGCGTTTATTTTAAATGATGTGTTTAAACAGTTTATTACGGTGCATACACTTATTCGTTGAAATCAACTTGCAGCTTCCCAAATTTAACCATTATAAAAAAAGTAATATTTGTTTTTTTTTATCTTAAACGGGATGTGGTAGGTTTAATATATTTATTTGATTTTCAATATGTATTTAAAATGTGAAACGTAATCTCTTACCTCATATGAGGGACAATTTCTAGAGTTTTTGAAACCAAGGTGCTTGGTAAGCTATTTTGTCTAAAAAGGGATGAGGCTACTGGGGTGTAGAGGAGCTTATATAATCATGAGTTACATAACCTGTACTCATCACAAAACATTGTTAGGATAATCAAATCTCTTAGACTACGGTAGGAAGGACATTCAGCCAGAATGGAAGAATATAGAACCATGCTTAGAGTATTGACTAACAAACTCATTGGGAAGACCTAGACGCAGATAGTAGGATAGCATTAGAATAGATCTGAAAGAGATAGGGTGTAATGAGAGGGATTGGACAGAACCAGCTCAAGATAGATATATATGGCGTAGGCCTACTTTTGTAAGCGTGGCAATAAACTTTCGAATTACTAATGATAAAGAGTAACTAAGTAAGGAAATGAAATTAAAAAAAAAATCATATATTTATTATTTTTGAAGTAGACATCAATGTTAATTAAATAATAATTTATTTAACAACTAACGTACGCTAAAAGTTTTCGATGTATGGGATAGCACAACTTTCCACGACATGAAATACTAAGTAAATTCAACCCCACCGGGATTCGAACCTACATATCTATACATAAAGAATTAAGGATTTCAATTTACAGGTCTATTTTCATTTTAAAACTACGGTAACATATATCAGTGATTATATAATTTATTTATTTAATCATTAACTCAGAAGTGGTGAAATTATTATTTCCACTCCTACACATGAATAAAAATCGCCTCCTATAAGATACATCATTTGAAATAAGGGCACTAAAGAAACTAGATGAACGTATTTTCAAAATCCATAATCTCCCTCTCAATTGCAAGAAGAGAATCTTGCAGAAGCAAGCCGCATTTCTCGGTGTGTGATTTTTCTTTTTCTCTTAATTGCTTTATAATATAATAGGGTTTAACGTTCTTTGTGAATCAGCTCAAGAAAAGGTGATTAATATTACACAAAGAGCAATAGCCACCTATATCCCCAAAGAAAATTAGTTTGTTACAGTAAAGGTTCATTCTTATTTCTGAGTGCCAAGGGAAACCTTACCCTGATTTTTGCTAAAAGAACAGTTTAGAAAATTCTAACATGTTTCTTTGCGGCCAGCATTGATAATATTTACATTGTGTGTGTTATTTTATAGATATCAATAATATTTTTCAAAAGTAACATGACTTGATGAATGAATATATTAGAAAATTATTGTTTTTGTAACTCTTAAGTTCAATTTACACCAAAATATTATGCGTAGTGCATGCGACGTACGCTATACTTTTAAAAGCTCGCTTTCATTATTTTAAACGAATATATTCGCGCCGCGTGGCGAACAATACCGGCCACACGCTGGCTCACTATATTGTTAGATTGCAGGCCCAGCGATTTTTGTGAAACATCTTGCATCCTCTTTCCTGATGTCCGTCTCTAAAAAAGTGAAGGATCTGCACGAACTTGTTCATGGTTAAAAATAAATTAGGTTTTTAATTTCGCATCATAAAGGTGCAAGTCGTACATTAAACGTTTGCACTCACCATATTCTCATATTTTCTCGTTAGTTGGGTGGACCCATTTTCTCCTCCTTTACAGAGACCATGAAAGCAAAAGCTGGTCACCAAACCATGTTATCAAGAGAGAGTAATTCTATTCCCACCAAGGTACCTCGAGCGACATTTTTATTTAACAAATGCGTATGGAAAACTGATTTAATCGGATGGAAGAGGATAAAAGCCTGCGGTACGCACAGTATTTTGTTGTGAACGATCAAATCGATGAGCTTGGCTACCTACCATGTAACGTATGAATCATAATATTTTGGTTTGAAATGGCCAAGTAACAGCCAGATTTACTAGATGGAATTGAAGTCGGGCGAATTTTTTTTTTTTAACCATTAAAGTGGAGTGAAATGTAACGCTAATTTTGATCAGTATTACTCGCAGTTTGATAGTAAAATATATTTGGACAGTAAAAATAAAATATTATTAAGGAGATGCGTTTAGTTTAAATGTCTTCATAGAGAGTAAGCTGATTATGGCTTAGCAAGATGGCCGCTATCGATATGATCTACTAAAAAGTAATCTCAACAGTTTTTAAATGAGCAAAGTGGCATCTAAACATAGATATTTTAAATGAAAATAAAAATATCTGTTAAAGTGCCACAATGCCCATGACAAATCTGAAATATTTTTTGGGATTATCATATGTAAAAAATTAAACTAAACGGATATATTGAAACAATTTTTTATTTGTGTTGGCCAAAATGTTTTTTATTTAAAAAACTATACAAATAAAGAACTGAACCGGAGTTACTTCACATCCAACCTTAATAAACTTTGTATTTTTTTCTATTTAGTTATAGTGTATTCTATTTCAATATCATTATTTTTACACTTCCAAAACCTGAGTGAAGGCACTATCACTTTCCCAAGCAAAACCAAACGCTTTATATAGGTTTTAAAGCTCCAATTCTTCCCTGAATACGTTTATTATCTTCAAATTTGAACACCACCGACATAAAAAAACACTTTTTGTGGTTTATTATAAAAAAACTGAAGTCACGGGTGTTGATAGTGAGCACCTATATATGCGTTCTAAATATGGTCAAAAGCCGTCAATAAGTTTGAAAGCTATACACCCGGTGATTGACATGCACCTATAATTAATAAGGTATAGTACATTTCCTAAAATAAATCAGTCAAAAATTAGTACACTATGAATGGCTATGAATGGATGTGACTTAACCTAAAACGAGGCTTAAATAAATACCCAATATGAACAATAGTTATTGGTGTCCAATATAATATGTATAGTAGTACCTGACGATAAATTTGGACGTTTAGGAATGTAATTTATTTCCAAGCTATTCATAATATTAATGATAAATACAAATACATGAATAAAACACTATATTTATAATAATAAAGTGACTTTCAGCATGTAAATAATACCAATCCAACAAAATATATAAAATAAATATACAAACAATTCAAATAATGAATAAGTATAAATAGAGAACATAAAATATATTTATTTTTTCCGGCTATATGCAAAATGTATCAATTATGCTAATAGGGTAGAATTGGGTAAGGTAGCATGTAAAGTAAATGTACCCGAATTTACTTGAAGGGGGAGCGGAAAACCATTTAGAAACACGTCCCTAAGTACATACTGCTAGGATTTGAACTCTGACCTCCCACGGACAACAAACCAGGCTAGATGAGTTTGAGATATAGATCACGTGTCCATCGATTCCTTTGTGTTTATAAAAATAGTTCTACAACAGTAAAACTATTATCTAAGAGCGATCAATTAAAATTACTCGCCAACATTAAGCCCTATTGTTTACATTGTGAAGCTGTCAGCGAAGGCTTTGCTTAAATATGTTACACTGTGCGGTTTTTTAAACATCTTTTCTCACTGAAGCTCTTGTTTAAATGAGTGTTCAGTGAATAAAGAGATCACAAAAGGCTTATGAAAAGGAATTGTATCTATATTAACCACTTTAGATAAAGTAAAGTTAAAAAGGACGGTTTTTTTGAACAAATAAAATATGTAACTTTTTATATTCATGTTGTTTAAGACTTGAGCTGTTAACATTTTTAAAGCTAAAAACAAGAAACGAAATATTTTTTAGAAAATATAATAATTTTGCTAATTATATCCATACACAAATAATAATTAATTTATTAAAAGTTTTTATATTGATATAATGAAGTTATAATATTGACAAAATAGTTAAATGTTTTTTACTATCTAAATAAATAGTAGCCATATTTTTCTAAAATAAGTAGGTATTTAAATTAATACAAATCATGTGCAAAAGAGGCAATCCTTTAAATAGTAAGTTTTAAGCCAAGCTTATAAACTGCTAAATACAAGGTGTATAGATCTGTGGAGGGGAGTTTAGAAGAAATGTACCTTTATTTGCTTGGAGAGGAAATGGGAAAAGCCACACGTAAGCCCAGATAAGATATCAAACTTTCAATTACGTCTTAGGCAATTCAGTCTTTTGATAATCTGACGTCTTAGGCAATTCAGTCTTTTGATAATCTGACGTCTTAGGCAATTCAGTCTTTTGATAATCTGACGTCTTAGGCAATTCAGTCTTTTGATAATCTGACGTCTTAGGCAATTCAGTCTTTTGATAATTTGATGCCTTAGGCCTTTCGCCCAAGGAACTATTCAACTATATTTGGACTGGTTATGGATTGAAGTCCAAATCTGGCTAGGATTTAACTTATGTTTCGCAAATGGTGCTATGCTAAAGTGGAGGAATTTCAATTAGTTTCGTACTATCGAGCTGCAAGCGCCTTCTTTGGGCTTCTAGAATATTTAATATATATTAATATAATAGCTTTTGACTCGATTTCCGTGAGGATTTGGATCTCTATTATTATTACATATATAAGAGACGTAGCCAAAGAATATTTTGGATTCATCCATAAAATTAAAACAATATAAACCGTAAACTATTATTATTACTATTATTATTACTATTATTATTATTATTATTACTATTATTATTATTATTATTATTATTATTATTATTATTAATAACTGTCTATCTTTCCCCGTTTCCGAGATAATCATGCATGTGTGATTTCAAAGACAAGTGTTAATTCCTGCCAGATAGGGAGCCAGTATAGCTGTGTTGCTAGCTGTGTTAGATACATTTGTCTCTGAGCTCAAACTTGTGTGATTATCTCGGAAACGGGGCCAGCTAGACAGTTTCTCCAAGACACATTTTTTGTTAATTTTTACTCCATGTTTTGTAATCTTGAGTCAAAATCGGTAATACTTACTCTGACATATTTTATTGCAGAAAAAAGTGTTACAACCCCATCTTTTTTATATGATGTGGGTGGGTAACGGTAACAGCACCTTTAATTTATTAAAGATCAAGGTTTCAATAAGTAGTATACAAATTCGTTGTAATACCCTAAGCAGTTTTCATAATATTTCACACAACAGTCGTTTTTAGCTCTATATTTAGGGATGTATAATGCCCTTATTATTCAAAATGGACCCTAGGTTGCTGATGTGAATTATTCTATTTTCACCCAAGGAATAGCCTGCCAAAGTTTGATGCAATGTTTTATATACACGTTGTATATAAAAAAAACTCGCTTTGCTCGTTGTGGGCTCCTCCCCAAACCCCCAGTGAGTGTAAACTAATGTAATTCCAGCGTTGTTTTGAACGTTGATTTATTTTTACAATTTTATGATTTTATCTGTCCCATAAGTGTGTCAGAAAACTAAAAAAGTGTGGAAAATGTGCAAAATTTACCTAAAATAAAAAAATCTAGCTCTGGTGCAATCCGTTTTTTGATAGATCTTACCGTTTAGCAACAAAAGGCCTTCAAAGAAAGGTCCAAACCGACTTGCTTCACTATTTTGAGATTTTTTCGGGGGCTAAAAATTAAAATTTTCAACTTTTTGGAATTTTCCCGTTGGTCAAAGGCTATATGCTATAATTTTGCCAAATTTCAAGTTTCTAGCTCATCTGGAAGTGGGTAAAAATTAATGTCAGTGAGTGAGTCAGCCATGTGGCTTTATTGTATTGTGATTAAGTGATGAATTGATACAAACATATTATAAAAATGTCACTATTCTATAACTCTACTAAGACAATCATTATATTTCGAGTATATTTTATAATTAGTAAAAATATTAAATAAACATAACAAAACTTAAATGATGATGTTAGATTATTATCTACGCACAAACTCTCCATTGTTTTTGTGTCTACAAAAAATAAAGTTTAATAATAAATAGCATTTTTTACATCAACAAAGCGAGGAGTGATTACGTTTTCAAGCTCAAAGCTAGCATAATGGGGCATCAAAGCATTCCCTGTTAATAACACGTTTTATTTTTCAATTCCATGTTATGGTGTGTTGCATACACGAACAACACCGCAGTGATACATTATTCTGATTCTCGTTTAAAAAAAAACCATACTTGATTACATTTTAATTTTTATTCCCAAAAAATGTCCTTTGTTGTTATGAAACCGGGTGTACATACGAAAATTAAAAAAAAAAAAAGCTTCATTAATTTCCCTTGAAGTTGCTCACTATTTTAAATATTCACTTTTTAATATACAATACAACTCTCATAGGAAGAGCCTTTTCAGATAGCTAGAAAAAACTACTAGATCTAGCTTCGCGTATAAACCTCAATGGTCTTTTGGTAAAGTGCTCTCCTGAGGAAACAATGTTCGTGTGTTCAAACCCAGGCTGGATCAACGTATTTATTTTGAGCGATAAAAATCCGTAGCACAACTTCATTCGGAGAGGAAGTAAAGCATTCAGTGCCATGCTGATTGTGGCATGTAAAAGAATCCTGAAACTTATGTGAAATTAACATTCCTTGCAAAATTGGTAAACAGTTTCGTTCTCGCTTATTGAAATTCTCGTGTGCTGATATATTAAGTCGGCTTAGGAGGTGCCCGTTAAATACCTCAAACAAATCAATATTTTCACATGTTCATAAGTCATATCATGTGATCTGTATATGCGAATTTTGAGAAATATTATCAATACCACCTTCTTCGATGACCACATGGCCTAAGGCGTCATTATCGATGTTCAGGTTATACGCACTTACGCTAATGTGTAATGGTAGGGTGATTGTGGGATGAAATGGAGGACTTACAGTTTAACGTGGGATCCGAACCACGGTGGAGGCCTGGCATTCCACACATTCACAAGTTGTGATTAATACACGTCTTGTCAGAGGTGAAGGAAGGATTTGGCAATCAGATAAATCTGTGCCGGGGACCGAGGATTGAAGCCCGGACCCCCAGCACAGAAGTCTGACACCTTACACCCTAGACCACCAGGTCACCTTCATATCCATACAGCCCGAACGTATATTAATACGTGAATTTAATATATATATATATATTAATACCTATCAAATAAGTAAACATAAAATAAAATGATATCAATATTGACGAATATTTTTTCTATAAATGCTCTTCCTATGAAAATTTGAGTGTAAAGTCAAACGGGAAAATTATCCGACGTTAGTGGAGTTAAAATTTAGAAAACGTCGTTTATTATTATATGTAACTCACCAAACATGTGGCGAAAAAATATTTTAAATTAATAAACCAAAGACATAGACACTGTAAAATAATAATTATATTGTAATCATTATAATTAGCTAATGCCTATTTATTTGTAATCGTATTTGTTGAAATAGTTTGACTTAAAAAAGTATTATATTAAATTATATTAAATTATATTATTAGTATGGAGTTTTACTGATATACTAAACTATCTTGCTATGAGGTCTAGGTTAACTCATTTTCTGCACTCGTCTTACCAACCGTTCGGTCTAACTTCATGTTTAAGGCACCTTAAGACGGGGCTTTTGAACAGCGCCACTTCTTGTGGCCGCCACCAGCAGCGCTGCCCACTACTCCGACCTGTGGAAACCACCACTGTTCTTTGGTTGTGAGTGAAACCCTCAATTTATGTCCAGTATTTTCAAACAAAAGCGCGTCTCAGAAGGTACACTTACATGAATGGGGCCAAGGATGAGTGAGAAGAGGGTGATCGAGTGATACAGATTTCACTAAAAGTGGGCTACGAGACGCTGATAGCCCCCAATACGCTTGTAAGGATAGTGATTAAAAATGTTTTGATAAAATACACAAACTAAAATATTAACATCCCTTGGTGGCTAGGGAAATAACAAAGAGAAACAAAAATAAGTTATTTCATAACTTGTGGTTTGCCAAACATTTCTAAGAAATGAAATATTTCAAGTGTAACACCTGCAAGTGTCAAACTTTAAGCAATAAAGTTCCATTCACCCCTTACACGCTTTCAACAACGTTGTACCCCCTCCGCCCTCTCACCTAGCCATTTCCAAGGCTTCTCTCTCCCTTGGCCTGACAAAAACTTTTCCTTCGTGTTATAAAGGGGAAAATTTAGATAACTTTCCGCCACACGGACTATTTTCATTGACAGGAAATCATAGGGAGAATACGGTAGGAAGAAAGTTATAGGAAGTATCTGATTCAGTGATCGAATGGTTTTTAAGGTATCACTCTCGAATAGACTATACTAACTCTGAAGAGGAGATTATGGTTCGAATCCCTGCCAGGTGTATTGTAGGTGTGTATTCCTGAATGGTTTTCCAATCTCCCTCCATGCAAATGTGGGTAAATTTCCTCTAAATTCACTTTCCTTATCCCTAACACATCAGTGAAATTAGTACAAATCCCCTTCCCTAAGACATTAGCGTAATTATTATTTAATTTATTTTTCATGTATGTCAGGTATTTAACGTTCACTTTCTGAACCAACTGTTTATATCAGCAAAAGCGAATTTCTATGAGTGAGAGTGATAGGGCCTACCAATTTTGCCGGAAAGGTATTTTCATCTACCTTCCAGGGTACTTTTACATGTCACAATTGACATGAGACCGGCGGCTTTTATTCCCCTCTGAAGGAAATTGTGCAACAGATTTTTATCATTCAAGGAAAATTCCGTCAACCCAGACTGGGTTTGAACAGACGAACATCGTGTCCTGAGGCGAGCACTTTATTCCACAAGACCAACTAGGTTAACCCTAATTAGTACATTTTCGTAGGGGTAGTGAGACGCTCTGTTAAAAAAAAATTAACTTTTTTTTTATCACAACGTTTCTGTACTAGTTCAGGCTATGCGTATTGAAATAAAATTCATTGCATATAATTATATAATTTCATTACCATATCAGATTCTATAAATTTAATTTTATTACCATTTACTACATGCAGCACCCACGTCCTTTATACCCTCTCGGACTATCCACATTTACAAAAAACGAACAATAATGAAGAAGTTAGTATTAAAAATAAATGCACCCGCATTTCCATGGAAATAGAGTGTGACTCAATTAAATAGAAACCAGCTCTGTACAACCGATAGGGAATTGAGCCCCAACGTACGAGTTACCAACAAATCAAACCAGACGAGACGTGTATCTTACTACGTGTGCCTACCGATGAAGTTTATCATATTTTATTCACCCTATGTTTGTTAATATATACATATGTGTAGGTGCATCACCTTGTCATCTAGTGGTAGTGACATGTGCAACGGTATACTGGTCGGCAAAGTAGTCTCTATAGTAGGGATACTGGTTTGTAATAATAGTGAAAACGCGCTCATGGTAAGACTTAGCAACGGTTGTACTTGTGGTATACTGACTAAAATGGGCCAACACCGATGGGTGCAACATCCTTACCGTAAGCAGCAAATACTGCCATGTGTGCGAGTATGATCAAGGCTAGTAATAATAATAATAATTATTATTATATTTAGCACCGCGTCTTACTATCCGTTCGCTTAAATACTAATCACGCTAATGGATTAGGAATTGGGAAGGTTGAATTTAGAGGAAGTGAACCCGCATTTGCGTGGAGGGAGAGTGGAAAACCATTTAGGTAAAACAACCCCCAGTTCACCCGACCGAGATTCGAACCTCGATCTCCCCGTCCTCGGCAGCCGAGCTCAACACGACTAGAGCGTTAGCCAACTACGCCACCGAGGCGGGTTCCATTAAGGCTAGTAACCTGGTCTACTATTATTTAAAATTACTACAAGAAACTTTGAAATTATAGCCTGAGATGACCAAAGATTTGATAGGTAACTGGGGTTAAGACTGAAGGCTCCATATTTTGTTTATGTACTATATTATGTACTATATATATAATTTGATAAACGAACTTCCGGTAGTTGAAATTACGGGAAAGTGGTTTAACCGATTATGACCAAAGAACACTAATTTTAAAGGTGAGGGGTCTCTGATGTCGGCAAAAATAGTAGCTTAAAACTAACTTCTGTGTGGGAAGCGGCTCGTCTGTACAATCATTCTTTGTTTACATCACAATGGAAACTATAATTTGTGCATAATTGTATATTGGTAAATAAAATATTTCCCTTTGGTTATAAATAATAACAGTACAATTCTTACCTGAGTTGTTTGGTGCAATGAATTGATAGCGATCTGGGGGATGGGTAGTTTTAAAGTTCTCCTCCTGGTGTGAAGGGGGGAAAAGTACGTTTTGATTTAAATTAAACACCGGAAGCTAAATATCAATGTAAAGTTGATAGTCTTTGACGAATAAACTTTAAGCTAGAAAATTGAGTTAGGGCTTATTATGTAGACATTTTTCCAATAAAAAGTTTAGAATATATTTTAGTGCAATAATCTGCAGCCATCGCTGCAACGATCCCCTTGTATATATTATATATATAATTTCATGATGTGTGTATGTGTATATGTATGTGTATGTGTATGTGTATGTATGTGTATGTGGACGTGCATGTATGTGTATGTGTGTCTTTCCACACTATCCAGAAGCCCTTAGAAGATCCAGAAAGCTTAAACCTTGCTTACGTATAGTATGAGTCAAGGGTCAGAACCGTATAGAGCGGATTTTCGATTTTTTTTTCCGTTTATAATTTTTTAAAGTCTTTCAAGAGATTGAAAGAACGTAGTGAGGGGTTTAAGTTTTTCATCTTATACTAAAAATATAAGTGGTTTCCTAGTTATTATTCATACTTATCTCGCCTGTCGCAGACAATATTTACATGTGTGTGTATGTATGCATATGTTTAAGTATGTGTAATATATATCTACATGTACACATATAAGTGCTATAAATGTTATTATTTTATGTTACATTTTCTATCAACACGTTTTATCCTGGGTAAAATGATTCAATAACAATTCTATCTATTTGGTTCTATTTTTAAATGAAATGTTCGTAATGTTGAGTTTAAAATGTGTAGCCCTCTGGTGCAAATTTAATTTTTCTTTACATCCTACCTCTTCTTGACCTGTTTTTGCATAGAAGATGATACATCAACAAAACTCTTTAAGAATAGGGTAAACACAGTAATATATACCGTACTTATGAGCCTGAAGCTTTTAGACCACAAGGATTTGCTAAGATTAGCTCACAAACAATGAGCAAAAACAAAAAAAAAAAATTTTTTTTTTAAATATACCAAAAAACATACACAAAAAAGTATTTAAAAAGGGATTATAATGTCCAGCCTGCTACGAATTTCTCTCTTTCTCTCTTATGTTACTCAACTTTTCTTTCAAGAAAAACTAAAAAATAAAAACAATTATTCTAGACTTGTTCAAAACTTTTTTTAAGAGAGTTGAAGTGGGAGTTTGAGGTAGAATTAAACGAGATATAAGTTAAGCCTAGTAATTTAAACATGGATGTATAAACCCCCTAACTCACAAAAGAAGAGGGTAAAACGCAATTTTGATGAGCAAGGTTGGTGAAAATTAAACGAATCCTGGACCCATCTCGATGGCCGCATTGTTTCTTAGGCGTCACTTTAGCAATAGACTAAGACTGCCAATGATGGAGAGATCAGGGTTCGAATCTTGATCGGGTGTACTGAGAAGGGTTTAACCTAAATGGTTCTACACACCACTCCAGAAAATGAGGATAAACTTCTTCTAAATTAAAACTTCCTCATCCTTATTAAATTTGCATAATTATTTCACATGTATATGATCTGAACGGCTGGTAAAACGCTGTAACAAATATGAAAATATATCTTGTATGGATCTTGGTTTAATCGTAGTATGTGCATCAAAATTTTAAATATGTATATTTTTGTAAAACAATAAATAAAAAGGACAATAATTTTTAGTATAGTTTGGAACATATATTGTGAATAATGATTCCAACCATTTGAGAGTGTCAGATTTATATGTGTATAAAATAAATTTAAAAGAGATATTTAATTCCTAAAACATTACAACGAACGCTCTTTTAAAGACAAATTAAACTAATGTCCTTTATTATTTAGTTAATCGTATACTGGAATCGCACCAGTAAAATGGATGCTCGTGACCAAAATAAATTAGGGTTCAATTCTAGATTGACACGCAACGGTGGCCACATGGTATTGTCAATATAGTTTGGATTAGTTTGTCAGTGACGGGAGGCCACGGTTCGAATCCCAGCTTGGTGTACTTTTTTCTAAAATACTGCCCTCTCTCTCCGTGAAAATATGTATACACGTGGTCAAAATTATACCTTCTTAATCCCTGCCCCACTAGCGTAATTAAAATTTGTACCTTCTGAATGGAACTAATAAGACACAGTGAAAGAAGAGATTTTTTTTTAACACCGCGTTTTACTATCCAATCAGGATATACACCTATGTACTAATAACTATTCTAATGTGTCAGGGATAAATAAGATTGAATTTAGAGGAAATGCACCCACATTTTCGTCGAAGGATCGTGGAAAACCATTTAGGAAAAACCATCCCTTAATACACCCGACCGGGATTCGAACCCCAATGCCACCGTCATCAGCAGTCTAATCTATTGTGAGAGTGACGCTTTTAACCCCGAAGTGGGTAGCTATTATTTTTAAAATTGTTGCATTTGACATTATTTTCCTACATTTTACTGAAATGATAAAAAAAATAGGTGTATGGTAAAATAAATGTAGGCCTATACACCTGTATATACAATCACTTCTTTGAACGTTTTATTTGTATTTCATGTGTGTGTGTGTGTGTGTGTGTGTGTGTTGTAAGTGTGGAAAGGAATGCATATAAACAAAATTGGGATAGAAGGGTTTTGCTTGTTAGTAGAATTATCCAGCCTAAGCTTGTGTTGAGTTAGTAGAGTGCTTAAGTTGGTGAGGGGGAATGAGGGGACGTGTAAGGGGGGGGGATAGAGTCTCACCTTCAAGAGGACAGGAACAAGAGGAAACTTGTAAGGCAAACAAACAAGTGACATTGCTGTGTAGCGCTCATTAGAGAACTACCTCCCCCACCTCCTCAAACCCATTTCCATTGTGAGGTAAGAGTGGACAGTGCCGAGAATCCCCCCTCATCCCCTCTATTAGCCCTATAAACCCCTTTCCAAATCCATGGAAGTACAACAAGCAAATTTGTTGATATGTTTGAAGTGTTTTTTTGCAGTTTTTATGGCAAAACATTTTTTGGGGTGGCTAAAATAAATCAAATATTATTCCAGTACAAACATAAAGTTTAATTTTTTTTTTAGATAGTGATATTGGAAGTTCTTAAATATCTGTTAAGGGAGTCCTGGAATTTGATGCAAACTTTTTATCTTCATTTAAAAAGGTTTCTAATCTAATGCCTCTATGCACATGACAAATATTCAAGAACTAATGATATCAGCACGTGAATAAAATTAAATTCTATTTTTCTATTGAAGCAATATTTTAATTTTCTTTTTTGCCAAAAATGTTTTGCCATAAAAACTGCAAGAACGCTTGCATTTTCTCGCGTTCCCTTCCATTCCAACTTAAAGAATGATTTTACAACTTAGAATAGATAGAATAGGCTTAGGGCACTTCAAGGCTAGGCATAAAAGGATTCATGACTGTAAAGTTAGAATTGTTACACAAAAAATATATCACTAGTCGATTTCGGTAACCTTGAGGTAATGCCCCTTAGCACAGCTTCCTTCGGATAGGAAGTAGAGCCGTCAGTCCCATGTAGAAGAACCATCGAAGATATGTGAAATTACCTTTCCCGGCAAAATTGGTAGTTCCTTTCGTGCTTGATCAAAGAAATTCAGTGTGGAGTGCAATAGTAAACCACCACACTATCTGAACTACCTTAGAACCTGGGATTTCTACCATACAGTGTAGGCAGTACTAACTAGTGAAAGGCAGAGAGCATGCCCAGCCTCGGATGGATTAAAATCACATAAAACCAACCTTTGGGTTGTTTACTTAAGTAGAAGAAGATAACTGTACTGAGGGATGTTTTATCTATCAACTCAACACGATAATAGGGCTGCACTTCCTCTAAAATACCCTCCTCGTGCTTAATCCTCATACTAATCTTTAAATAACATAAGTGATAAGCGTATTAATAATAGAAACACTAAATCAAAGATCATGAATAAAATAATATTCACTGTTACTTACTTACTCTATGGCATTAGGAACTATGGACAATGTTACAGGAAAATTGAGAAAAGAGAAACATCTTTGTCTACCAAAGACCTGAATTAAAAAGTATGTATATTTGATTATAGCTCAGAAAATATTAGTTTTATAGAAATATATTTCAAATAAAAGATTATTTTCTTTAATATTACTACAACTTTATAATTATGAGATATTTCGTATCTCAAATATTTGCGGGGGAATGATAAAAATGGGAAAATTTTCCTTATGTAAGTTACTCTCAAAGACATTTTCACAAGACAATGAGAATTGCTATCTGCTTATGACAAACAGTGTCTAGATATAAAATTTAATAAAAATCGTCAGAGTGAATGTCTATAAAATATATTTTCTCTCTTTTTGATCTCCAGTAAGATACCTTTAGATTTAGGATTAGAAATCTAATTCCAAAAATCCCGCGGGTGGACCTTATGAACACCCCAGATACCAAGCTATAGGCCAATATGTAAAATAGTTTTGGCTCTAGCCCGAGGTTTAGACAGACAGACAGTAGGCATTTCGAAAACAACTTTTATGATTTTAGGGGATCATGAAACGTAGACATTTATCAAAATATGGATTTTGAATTTTTTAACGATCAAAATACAGTACTTTCTATCCGAGGTGTCAAGAGAAAGTAAAAATGTATACAAAGTGTACTTAGGCTGAACTCATAGTGTAGCAATTATCAAGAAGTTTCATATGTTTTATGACCTTGAATTTTGGTATAGTACTTGACTTTCACCAATAATAAACGAGAAAGTTTCCTAAACATTATTTAAATAAAATAATAACTATTGTAATCTAAATTTGATAAAATAAGAAATTCAATCTTAGTGCATTTTGCCTCAATGTTTACATAAGCAATGTAAAAATACATATAAAATGTTTAAATACATGTTTTTTGAACAAAAAAGACTGTAGTGTAAAAATTTACCTAGTTTAAAAACCAAAAAATTAGTCGATTTTAACATGTTTGGCCTTGAAGCTTTATTAAAAGAAGTCTTAATCTACTTCAATTATTTATATATATAAATATCTATATTCATACTAGTTATATATATCAATTATTGACTTATATATCTATTAATTATTGATATATATAATATGTATCTTGGATATATATTGATACATCCCTCGTAGCCCAGTTTGTTGAAAGATTAGCAGGTACTTATGTACCTTCGCCCAGGGAAAGCTCATGTGAACTAATCATACAACCTTTCTGTGGAAGCTCTTTTCATGTTTTGGTGAGATTATGTGATGGTGATAGTGAGTATGAGGTTATGGAACCGGTAGAAATGTTTATTCTAATTTAGGCTTACCCTGGTCAGCGCATATGGCTATGAACCTCGGGGTTTTGGGTTCAATTCCCGGCTGGTACTATGTGTATTTCTCTCGAAGGGTGAATCATCCTAACGATCACCAAGGTTTAGTTGAGTTCAATTGTTGACAAGAAGTAGGCATATAAGTTAAAATCATATTTCTTATCGAGGACTTTTTTCTATAACCCTAGTTATTTTGCCAGTAAAATTTGCTAAATGTCTAAAGTTGAAAAACGCAAATTAATATAATTGTAACATTTAAAATGTTTAAACCATTTATTAGAAACACTAATATATGATTATTGGTGAGTGTTGAGACAGTGGGAAGAATTAATAATTTGGTATTGTAATTTATTTATTTTGTATCATTGCAAAAAAGTATTTTCAAAAATTTCTCAGAAATATTTTTCCAGTCTTTAAATTAGATTAAAAATTTAAAATTTTGCAATTATTTTTAACTTTTAGAGATGTGAAATTATTGTAAGTCAAGATGTATTTTACTTCACTTAATTATTCCAGCTCATCTAAATAAAAACAATTTTATCCTTTTCATTTAAAGAACGAGTTTGCTTTTATATTAATTAAAATAGAGTTGGCCTACATATACACATAAGATTTAATATATACAAATGTATTTTAATCATTGGTTAAATTTAGCTTGTATATACAATAGCCCTAGTAGCGTCGTACTGTCAACTGATGTTAAAGAGTATTTATATATAGATTAATATATTAAATTCAATGAACATTGAAAATTGAGCCACAGTGGCTTAATATATGAATAATATCACTAAAAAAAATAATTTTACGGAAATTTTATTTAAAGTATTTGGTTTATTAAAATTAGATTTATCACTATTTATTATTTTTAAAATTAAAAAATCAAAATATTTTCTATGTTTACCGTCCGTCCTGGCTGTCAATTTTTTTAGCACCACGTTTTACTATCCGCTCGGGTTATATACGACTATGCATTAGTTACTTTATGGAAAACCACCTTCAGTGCACTTGACTGGAATCGAACAAAGATTTCCCCGTCATTGGCAGACAGGCTATTGCGAGAGTCACGCTGGCAATCTTAATTTAATTACATCACTGGGGAAGTGATCAGAAAAATATAAAGTACATAAAATGTATACAAATTTCCGTGGAGTAGAAGTAGAAATATACTTAGGAAAAATTATCTTTTGTACACACTTCCGGGATTTGAACCCCAAGATCTTCATCACCAGTAAAATGGACCAGAAGGACTTGACGTTTAAAAAGTGAGTCACGAGGGGGGGGG
>CABFWB010002189.1:15548-28811 GCA_902151455.1 Timema bartmani
TTTTTTTTAAGTTAGCACTCTGAATTTCAGTAAACAAAAAAACAATAATGTCTACTTTCGTTATTAGTGGGAAAAGCCCTTTATAAAATGCAAACATATTTGTTTGTGGTATGAAATGATCACATTTTATTCTATTATTAGTGTTGATTCAAAGGTATTAATAATATACATCAAATGCGAATGCTGCATATCCCACGATTTGACGTATGGATGGATACCTATGTGAAAACTATTAAAAGTTACTTTTGTAACTGCCAAAAAAGTGTCTTTCTATGTGAATGTGACTGTAGGCAGGGTATTTGGAATATCTGGGCTATTAACCAGGGGACAAATTGTCCTGTCCTCTCCCCCCCACCCCCTCTCCACCCTGACATTGATCATCCTTTTCAATACCTGTGTGTCTTATAGACATTAATGTCAAAGTCTTCAATATATTTGGTCATGTTGGAAATGTCTTTATTTTAATAGTGTATAGTTTTGGACTACGTGGGCAGGGGTAATTCAACCTTTTATCCAAGAACCACTTCTTGAATCTTTGTAACTTTATTAGAGAAAGAATAAATAATCTATAGAATTATCCAAGTTGGGTCAATGGTCATGAAACCTTATTTATGCAAAGGTGGTGGAGAATGAAGGTATACCTTGTTTAGCCAAAAAAGGGTTTTTAGGGACTTGTCCTCCTCCTCCTCCCAAGCCTAATAAATTCCACCAGAGGCCCTTCCCCCGTCAAACGTTTGTCAATTGCATGCCGCTATAGGACCTGTAATTTTTTGGATAATTTACTACCTCTCCAGATTCTATTTGGAGTGGTATTGCCTCAGATAATTTTAAATGAATATTCACCTAGAATATATTTAGAACAGTCTTCACCTGATATATTTTTTAATTCAATATCTTTATAAACTATTTGAAGTTGTTTTAAACATTTTATGCTCAAAAATATTAGGGGGGAAATTAAATAAACCTAAAGAAAGGGGGTGGGGGTGGGGGTGGGATTCATGGGGAAAAACTATTTTATAGTCAGAGACCACCCACCACTTATAGCTTTGCCATCATTTAAGCCATTATTTAAGAATTGTTCAATATATTTTCAAACTTTGAGGGAGAAGAAACTATGTAAGTTTCTAAATGTTTAACAAATTGATGGCACTTAAAAGTATTTATTCCCTGCCATTATATTCCAGATAACTCCTAGAACGATTTAATATTTGAAAATTTTCTTTGCCTGTGGCAGTTGAGCGTCTGTGCCCCCCGAACACCGCCCCCCTGAAATTATGGCCTGGCTATGGCCTTGACTGAGATGGTATGGACATGTAATGAGGATGGAAAAAGAGAGTATGCCAAAGAAAATGTTAGAAATGAAGTAGCTAGGGAAAAGACCACAAGGGAGGCCAAGAAAATGATGGGCAGAGCAGATAACCAAAAGGGTTCAAGTGAGAGTAGAAGAATGGAAGAAATTAAATGAGGAAGAATGACGGAAGGATAGAGGAAGATGGAGGAATTTTACTAAACTGACCTCGCCACATGCTGGAAACAGTTGATGATAATGATGAAGATCACAAGAAACTCATAATCCTTTTTATTATTCATAAGTTCAATTAACACATTCCAAACTAGTTACATAAAAGCTTCGGTGTATTAATTTTAATATATTCTTTTTAAAAATTGGTAAATTAGTAAATAGTTTTATGTCTCTAGTGCATAAGTGCTGCAAAGATTTAAAAATAAATATTTCATTTTTATTCTTAAGCGGCATATTGACTGCGCACGGCTGCCGTGGAAAGTTAATACCATGTTGCCGCGTACGGTGGAATGAACTAACACAAAGAACTTGGCACGTGTCGAGCCAAATCAGGCCGTCCAGTGTCCCACGGCAAAGGGATTGCAGTGTGTTGTGCTCGTTCATTTTAAGACAGAAGAGTGGCATTCCGGTGGTTCGTGGGCTGCAAAATTGATAATGAAACTCAATGCAGGTTATCATGAACACGGTTCTCCACATACATGGGAGAACAACCTCACGCGGCAGCCGCATGCAGTCGATATGCAACTTTACATCAGTAATTAATTTTTCAGTCAAAAAAACAATAAAACAAGTGAAAAAATACACTCAATTATTTACAATCACATAAAAATATATCGCAAATAATATTATTTAACATAATGAATAGTTACTTTCACTTAAATCTGGAGAATACTATGACACAGAGGACAACTTTTACGTACAACCATGTCAGCCTCCCCTGCACTATGTTTGCATACACTGCAAGTCCACACAGTTGACAAATCCATAAGTGATCTTCCTGTTACTACACAGATAGGAAAACTGGTCCCACAGTTTGGACACACACCACACCTAAAACAATGGAATTCATTTCTTCCTAATTCTAATTCTTCCTTCCTTTAAAATACATCTATAAATAAAAGTTAGATAAGAACATTTATTCAAACATGAATGTAAAATTATTAGTAATCAGTGCTAAAATTTTGAAAGTTTAAACTTTTAACATTCTTTAACATAACATTTTAAGGGTTGGCAAGGTGACCCAACAGCTGCAGCTAGAAAAAATCTACTGATATTAAATGCCTCTAGAAGCTATTGGAGTGGTTTTTTTATGGTAACTAAGAGGAGGGGTTAAAATAACGTAGTTGCTATAAATGGCATTTTATTTTAGCATGTAGAGAAAGTAGTTGAAATTAAAATAACACTCTTATGTGCAGAATATATATACTAATCTTCTAATCATGAATAAAGGGTGGGGAAAATTAATTTAGATTATTTGAAAAGTGACACTTGGACCAGGACCTTTGGGATAGCATGGACAAATCCTGGATAGCGCAGTGGTAGAATAATGGCGCACTAAGCCAAAGGTCTTGTGATCGATTCCTGTGTCCTGGTATCATTTATCAACTAATGTTTGTAAGAAAGTATAGGAAAGGTGGATAGAAATGCAGACACCTTTTCTATACCTTCTTCCAAATATAATACAATTATCTCATAAAGCGAAAAGAAGTTTTCCTTATAGAGCTATATTACATATTCACATCCAATGTCCCTTTCCTGTGTTGGTCCTTTTATCTTTTGTTATACCTTTTACATGTTCCTATCTATGTGTCCTATCATTCTTTACAGTTTTACTTTTACTCCCTTTTGTGTTTTTTTTTGTTTCCTCTTTTAGAAAGTTGTGTTGCGCGTTTCACACTCCTCCCTGATGAGTTCTGATATAATGAAACCTCGGTCGGGGGATTGGGCGGTGACGATCGATTTTCTTTAAGAGGCAACCTTTACCTCTTTGCTCAATGGCAGCAATGTAAAGAGTGAACTGCGTTCTTCTTTTCATTGTAACAGCCATATTATGTTCATCCCTTTTATATGTTTCTATCCACCTTTCCTTTACCTTCTTACAAATTTAATACAATTACCTCATAAAGCGAAAAGAGGTTCTGCTTATAGAAATTTATCAACTAATTTAAATTAATTGAAATGTGTTCCTCTATATACGGACAGTGCCGTAATTACAATGATTTGCAGCCTGTGTGTTGATATTCAAATAGAAAATTAGTTAAAAATTAAAAAAAAAAAGTTTTATTTTAAAAACTATAATAGTTTTCATGAAATTTTCTACATATAAATTAGCTAATTACAATTTTCAAATACATACAAGAGATTTTTTATCCTATTCATAGATATTAATTATAATTGTGTTATAGATATTTTACTTCATCATTGTCTGCTTCATGTGGCCATTACCGCTAGAGTGCTATTTCTCTATGTATTGACTAACTAGCAGAGGTATAGTATGATTTTGGTAGGAGGAACAGTAGAAGTTAGTTACTAAAGTTACTAAAACCATTTTAATATATTCATACATAAGTCATGTTATATGTAACGGGCAATTTTGATATATATTATCAATACCTATAGAAAAACACAAATAATAGAGTAAAATGTCATCAACGTTGGCCGCAAATAAATATGTTTGAATTTTCTCTACTGTTCTTCCAACCAAAATCAGGGTGTATCTTTGCCTGTTCAAATTCCGGTCAGATAAAAGATACTTAGTCCCAACAAGATGTGAAATTGGATGTGGTGTCCTCTTTTAAGTATGGTCCCAGGTGTTAATAATCCTTAACTTGAGTTAAGGGCCTTAAAAACAATAATGTGCTTGGGCATCAAAATAATTGCTACTATTTAAAAGATTTTTTCTTGTACTTTTATTTTGATATTGTTTGAACTGTAAATAAGAAAGTATTTGTTAATGACGTATTTGGTCAAACTTCTGGGGAGGGTGGAGTGGGGATTGAACCCATCCCACAAACACTACCCCAGCTATGGCCGTAGTTGTATGCCCAAATTTAAGGAAATTGCAGCGACATGTGTATTTTAAATGCATTCATGAGAAACAGTCTGAATCAAAATAAGCATCTCTATGACGTGAAAATAAAATAAACACTAAATTGAATGAGCACAAAGACGAATTCTAATTAATACATTTTAACAGCCGTTAAAATTTTATATTAAAGGTATGAAGGTTGCCAAAATTCTTTATACACTTTTTTCGCAGTTGTCAATAACATAAAAATGAAATCGAGCAGTAGTGCACTTCTTTATAGGCAAGAAATATTAAAGAAAGTAAATATATTTTTACAAAATACACAGGGAAGAGATTCAATACAGATATATAGTCAATTGTTTTTAAAAATATGTATTTTTTAATCAAAATATGCTAACAAATATTAAGACTAGAGCTCTTAAAGTAAATATTATTTGATAAGAAATATTTATTCTTAAGTATTTACTTTTCAACTAATTATAAGTATTTAAATATGTCATTAGCCTCTCTCTTTCAACATTATCTGGAACTTCCTGATGTTATACAATTTTTGAATTTGGTATAGGCACCTTTAATTTCTTTTAAAAACCTATTTAATTTCTTAACTTTTTTATATAATCTGATTTAAATAAAAGGTAGTCAATTAGATTTGAGAGGAAAGCTGTTTTCACTAAATTACTGCACAAAGTTATTGAATACAAATATTTCAATAAAATGCTCAATGGTAGTGTTGTTATCAAATTAAAAATAATAAAATTGGTTATTTTGAAATGTCTTGAAAGCGTTTATGAGAAAAAAATAATGACACTCCAGTTAGTGAATGAAATTAAGTTTATAACTAACAAGTTTACCAACTAGATTTATATAACTTGTGCAGGATTTTTTGTGTTTTTGTAATATCAATTTGTGTAGATATTAGTATTTTTAAGCATACACACATATTTTTATTTAGATAAGAAAGGATTTGTCGCTAAATAAACTTTCTTTTTATGACCAAATCAGATATTTTGTCGATAAAATATGCTTGTTGAAAGCTTCCACTGCAAAACACGAACTATAATTACTAGTAAATAGCAATTCTTAAACACAGCTCATCAATAACATCACAAATCAGTCTAATGTCTGTTTAGACCAATTCAATTTGACTAGGTTAATTGAAAATTATATTTATCATGATAGTTGTGATTGATAAGTACTTAGATTTTATATAATGTACTAAGCAAATATGCATTAACTATTATGTATTTAAAAGAACAGGCATCCGTTCCGGTAATAAATGCACTTGTTGAATTCTAGCATACTAAAGCTGTATTTATTTAGTAGAGCACTACACAATGGCTAATATAATATGCCATTTTGAAGGTCCTGTTGTTAAAATTACTATTGCCAACCAAATTACTTATCAAACAATAATGAATGGAAGAAGAACCAATAAAAAGAACCAACAAAAAGATTAATTCAAATGTGTTGAAAACCTTCTAAAATTTTAGTAAAGCAAAGTTCAACATTGAAAGGAGGATAGAAGGGCAAGGACTACACACTTACTAGAAAATTGTAGGCCTCAAAGTTCACCATTAAAACACAACAAAAATATAATTATGAAATTTTTGGGTTACATCAGTTCCCCTGTTCAGTAGAAGGAAGTAAAACACAGACTGGACTGTGTCAGCATGACTTAACATGGATAAGTGGATTTTGTAGTTGCCTGTCTTTTGATTTAAAAAAATGTATAGGCTTGGATTCTGTAGTTGCCTGTCTTTTGATTTAAAAAAATGTATAGGCTTGGATTCTGTAGTTGCCTGTTCAAACTTGTGTCTTGACTCTTGGTAGAGGGATAGAATAAAACTAATCTACTGGTATTACAGTTACTGAACAGGTTAATAAATAGTCATAGCACCCTCAGATTCACCTGGAGTGTTTCACAACACCATTTTTTATTTTTGGATCTGGAACTGAACCTTCATGACTGAAACATAAACACCACAGTCCACACCAAGGCCACCAACCATCAACATTACTCCCATTGCCATAACAACCATCCTATTAATGTAAAACGATTTCTACCCTGTAGCCTAGCTACCAGAGCCAAACATGTATGGTCTGAAGAAGCAGATCCTTAACAAGTAATGTAAATAACTCTTCAAGGCTTTCACAGCCATAGAATACCCTAAACACATAGTCAAGAGTCAAATAAACAGAGCTCTATCCAATCAAGAGCCTATCAAGAAGTAACCTTCCAATGACATATCGCTCACCACCCAGTATTATGAAGGACTAGACAAACTCAGATTCATCCTAAACATAGGCTACAATATCCTAAACTCATCACCTTTCACACAAAGTCTTCTCAACAATGCTCCAAGAATCACATTCAAATGCCCCCTAGTCTCAGCAACATTTTGGATCACCCTAAATTGCCTGACCCAGCCACAAATAACAACAAACAATATCAGGACAAAGGCTCTTAAATATACAGCAAATTGAAGTGCATTATCTGCAAAATTCACCAACATTACACCTCATTCAACAACAGACTCACACAACTGGAATACCCCATTAAAGTTCACTATGACTGCTCCACATAAAATCTTATACACCAGCTACAATGCAACTACTTCATTGCTGAATACATTGGCCTCACCACAGAAACACTCGGACAACAAATGAATGGTCACCGTTTTGATGCCAACCACAACAATGCTGACAAACCAGTAGCACTTCATGCTCAAACACATAATCAGATTTTGACTCATACTATAATACTAAAATAATAAGAACCCTCCCTAATAGATGCAATGATTCCCAGCTTTGTATGTGGAAACTTGCTCAACGATATATAACTAAATCCAGCCCCGACCTTAGATATCCATCTCTCCTTTTCTTCTAAGCAAGCCTACTCACACAAGTGAGTGTTTTCTATAAAAACAATAATAACAAATAATTTAATTTAATAATGATATGTAATATAAATACAACATTCTATCCACTTACCAAGAGTCAAGACAAAAGTATAAACAGACAACTGCAGAATCCAACCCTACAAAATTGTTTTTGAATCAATAAACAGGCAACAATAAAATCCAAGTAACCATGATCAACCTATAGCCAAGCTGTAACAGTTAATTACTAGTATGTGTTTTAATCTAGTTTGCTGAAGAAGGGGATCGAAGTACCTCAAAAATTTCATAGTTATGTGTTTTGTTGTATGTGAGTTTTAAGGCCTACAATTTTCTGGTAAGTGTGTAGGCCTTGCCCTTCTATACTCTTTTCAATATTTAATTTAATAAAGCCATTTGGCGCAATTTTTTCGTAGCAAGTTTGAAATACCTTTTACATTTTTTATAAATACTTATTCTTTTTTTTTAATCCTTTTGGGTGCATAATATAGTAGAATAAGTTTGTAATAAAATTATTGTTAAATGTGACATTTAGATGTTGTTGCAGTACCTTAAAATATATTGAAATTGATCCAAGACTTTACCTCAGCTTCTTTCAAGTGCAAAGGAAAAAATAAATTAGGAGTAGGCATTAAAAAATAAGGGCCATTCATATCAGTTGAACTGGACTTACATTTAGGCTTTAATTAGTCTTTTTACATTATATAAACATATTTAAATTGTCTTAAAAAAACATTATATTTAAAACCTTAAAAAATACTAATGGGTTTAAATAGTTCACAATGCTTATCAAATTAAAATGTGATTCTAAAAATTATTTCAAAGGGTTGTTAAAATTGCATGATTCATTATTTTGTAATTTGAATACATTAAATATTTTCAATTTAAACACATATCATATTTTTCATTGGTAAATATGTTCTTTATGTGTCACTTATATTTATCATGTTTAGTAAATGGTTTGGGAGGAAAACCTAAGAATGCAATGTTTACATACTCAAAACTTTCTTTACATACTATTCTCTTATGTACCTTAATCTCAATTATTTTATAAATATTTTAGATACAATTACCTTCTTGATGATTAATTATGAAATTTTCAGGGTACACCAGTCCGCTTCTTCATCAGACGATAGTAAACACCAACTGGACTATGGCAGCATGGCAAGAGGTAAATCATGGTTACAAAGATACTTTTGTTGTCCGTTTATGGACTTTTTTTTTTGGCTTGGATTCTGTAATTGCCGTTCAAACTTGTGTCTTGACTCTTGGTAGATGAATATGTTTTATTTATATTATGTTTAGTTATTAAATTATCAGTTATTATCTATTAGTATTGTTTATAGAGAAATAATTATAAACTATATAAACAATAATAATAATAATAATAAATAGTTGATGATTTAATAATTAAATATAATATAAAGACAAAATTCTATCCATCTACCAGGAGTCTGGACACAAGTTTGAACAACTACAAAATCATGCAAAAAAAGAAAAAAATCCAAGAAACAGGCAACAACAAACTAACTACCTCTAGCCATGATGCTATAGTCCAGTTGGTGTTATACACTCTTTTGTGAAGAAGGGGATTGATGTACCCCAAAAAGTCATAATTATGTGTGTTGGTGTTTTTAATTGTGAATTTGAGGTCTACAGTTTTCTGCTAAGTGCATAGGCCTTAACCTTCTTTGCCTTTTTCAAGGTTAAATTTAAATTTCGAAAAACAGATTTTTAAATATTTTTGTACATACCAGTCAGGTATTAGAGTTTCACATGTCACACATTCTGATTGAGTGGAATGAGAATCTGCATTGTTTGGGGAGTGTTTGGTAAAAATATCCATAGCCAGAGACTCATAATTGTTTTTCTTACTTTTAGAAATCTGAAAAAAATCCAAGCATAAACAAACCAAACAAATGTCTAAAAAAAAAAAAAATTGTAAATAGGCTTAAGTTAGACATTTATTATTGATAACATTTAAAGATATAAAACATAATGACTGTAGCCCACACAATTAAAAATAAGCTGTCTTTGAATATAGGTTAAATAAGCTATTACAATTTAGATTGATTTAGTTAAATATTTTTAATTTGATTGTTATAATTTTCTTTTATATGAATACAACTTTTATTAACATACCACTAAATGATGTACTACATGTAAATTGGAGCTGGGGGATGTAATTAATACTATCCATTGATTAGAGTATATTTGAATGCATTAATGCAGTGTGATATGCAAATGCTATATTTAGATCAAAATTTATAACTAAATGCAGTAAAAAAAATTACAACATTAAATTCAATTTGATAGTTTGATTTGGTTGATCTGGGATCAAGTTATACTTCAATAGTTAACAATCTTATGATATACCCCCTAAGTGAATAATAATTATAAAGTTTAGTTTTGAGATTATTCATATATTGATGACTATACTTGAGCATTTGCATCTAGATCAGTGGTTCTTAACCTTTTATGCGCCATGCACCCCCCACCCCGCAGCCCCCACCCCACAAATCTTAAAAAAATTTGATGCCTCCCTTCCCATTAGTATAAAAACAAATATGTGTTGCAAGGTTATAGTCAAATCTACAATTAAAAAAAAAAAAATAATACCACTTTAAATTTACAATATTAGGTACAAGCCCGGTAAATTTAAATTAGCCATTTTAGGCCTAGAAGGCCTAGCTCATAAGACTCAAGTAAAATTCCATCAAGTGTGATTATAAGTTAGTGAGCTCCTTGAGCTTGGTGTTTACTACAAATGGTTTTAATATCAGGCACCAATTTAGTTAGCTCCCTCTCGTTTTAAGATTTAAAGTCGGTTTCTTTTTTTCTGTAGTAAGTCACTTACAGCAGTAAAACCAAATTCCACTAAATATGAAGATGGGAATGGTAACAGTAGCTCCTTTGCCAAACTAGTTGAATTTGGGTATTTAGTCTCTGTCTCATCACAGAGCAAAATCATGGTTCCTTTTACTTTTGTGTGAGGACTAAGAGTGGGGCAGACTTCTCTTGTCTGATAGAAGTGACGAATACAGTTACAATTATATATGCAAAGAGGGTTGGGAAGGATCAAACATAAGAGAGATATACAAATTTAACAAATCAGTTTATTTAGATTTAAACAAGTTGAAAGTAATACAAATGGTTAGACGAGATCATATACAAAAAAATCCATTGTTTATTGATGGGAATTAAATCAGTCATTGTTGCCCCATGTACAGCATCCACACGATGGCTCCCAAGGTGCGTTGGTAAAAAGTGTGTTCAAGACTACCAAAACTAATATAAATAAATATTTTCCAGGGTGATAGAAGAGTGAAATTTTGCAGACAACCAATGTGACCACTCCAAATAATTATAAAAGTATGAACATTTTTCTTTAATAAGTGGGACCCTGAGACATAGAGAAGGGGATATAAACAGAATAAAAACCTTTTATGTGTGCTAGCAAATTTAAATTTGACAGTCGTTTAGGAGGACAACTGCAAATAAGTCTTAAAAATGGAAATTTCTTTATGATAGATAGAAAAATGAGCTTAAATATTTACAAAACTAATAGAAACAACTAATTCCCAATGTTGTAGAAAATTGAAATGTATAAGTAAAGTAAAGGGACATGTAAAATTACTATAAGTCTGTACATTTTTTATTTTAAATGGGACCCCGGGAAATAGGACGGGGGAGGGGGTAGGCGTTTATAAAAATAAAAACAACTTTTTGCTGTGATAGAATATTTAGATTTGGCAAGCAGGTAGAATGACCTTTCAAAATAACCAAATAAATCTTAATATTTGAACTTTATAAGTGGGAGTTCAAGAAATGGTAAGGGAAGGGGGCGGGCTCATAATTTACAAAAATTAATACATTTAACTATTTCTCTGTGTGGTAGAAAGCTTAGTTTCGTTAAATTATTATAAATAAACAAAAAAATGTGAAAATTTTAAATTCAAACTGAGGAATAGGGGAGGGGGAAGCTACAACTAGAAATAACTTTTGAGATGAGGTTAAAAATTAAAATTTGAAAGACGGGTAGAAATGAAACTCCAGATATCCAAATGTATAATATAAAAATTCTCAAAGTGGGTTGAAAAGGTGGGTTGAGTGGTTAGAAACTTACAAAACTATTAGAAACAACCACTTCTCAGTGTGGTATAAAGCTAAAATTTTGCATATTGGCAAAGATACCACTCCAAATAACTATAAAAGTCCAAAAATTTTAAAGTTTATAATGGGAGTCAAGGAAAAAAAGGGGAGTTTATAAAGAAAATTAAGTATGGTAGAAAGTCTAAATTTTGCATGCTGGTAGAGGTGCGGCTTCAGATAACTAATAAGTCTTAAATTTGAGATTTTAAAGTGGGAGTTATAGAAATGGGGAAGGGGAGGCTAAAATTTTCAAAACCAGTGGATAAAATACTTTGATGTGTGGTATAAAACTGTAATTCATCAAGCAGAGATAGGGACCACCCAAATTAACTATAAAGTGTGAACATTTTAAATTTCAAAATGAGACTACAGGAAATAGGGAAGGAGGGGTTGGGGGAGGGGATAGGGGTGTACATGTAGGAGGTAGAAAATTTAGATTTGTCAATAATGTAGAGAGATAACTTCAAATAACCACAAACACATTTTAAATATTAGTTATTCTAAGGAGGCTGGTGATAAAGGGGGTCTCAAATTTTTAAAGCTAAAGACTAAACTACTTCTCAAAGTGTTAGATGAGTGACATAAGTCAGGCGGGTTTAAAGACCAACTCAAACAGTATCAAGGCCTGAATTATTAAATTTAAAAATGAAGGCTCGGAAAATAGGGAGGGATGGTCCCCTCAAAATGTTTACAAAGCTATATAAATGCAGTTTTTTAGATATAAAAGCTTGAAATGTCGGCACGCAATTTAATAATAAAACAGGTTTGAGTCGCTAGACAGGGATACAATGTTCACATTAATTCACTTAAAAAGTGTCTCATCTAATGCTGCTATGCTAATCACAGATATTCAACAACTGTTGATATCACCAAGTGAAGGGAATTAAACTATATATTTCTACTGGAGCAATATTTATTTCTTTTGGCCAAAAATATATTTTGATAAAAAGACTGCAAAAACATTGGCATTTTCTCGCATTTCCTACACTCTTGAACAGATAGAATTTCAAAATTGAAGCCCAGGAAACGGTAGGGCTTAAAATGTATACAAGTCAACCAAAATAGAACATTCTTTATAATGTGGTTAGGTTGACATTTAGTATCCACGTAAAATATCATATAAGATAACCAAATAAGTCTTAAAATTTCAAATTGGAATTGTGGAAACTAAGGAGGGTGAGGGGGACAGAGGGGTTTGGAAATGAGAGTAAATTGCCATCTTTTTAAATAAAATATACTTTTATGCATGAAAGAAAATTTAAATTTGCCAATTTGATAGAAGGACCATCCCACATAACCATAAAAGTTAGAGTTTGGAATTCAAAAAGTTACTGATGGAAAATGGGAGGGGCTTCTAAAATTTCCTAAGCTATAAAAACTCGGTATGTTCCAAATGCGGGTACACTCTATACTAATTAAACCTCCCTCATCTATAACAAAATAGCGTAATTAGTAGTACATTAGCGTATAACTCTAATGAATATTAAGACACAGTGCTAACAAAAATAACAAAATATAAAATGTTATTGATGTTGATAGGGTCATTCCATGTCAGTTCAACCAGACCATGACACCCATGGTCTCAGATTTTGATGAAACTTGGTATGCTCAATCCCTTCATGGTGGTAAGTAACCACCATTTTTTTTCCTCCTCTATTTCATCTGGTTTTCATTTTACAGACCTCTAAACTTTCACCGAGTTCTCGATTTTAAACATTTTCGAGGCCTTCTACGCAAGATACACTTCATTACCAAAAAATGTCCATCTCACTCCCAAATCAAACTATCTCTTTGAAATTTTCCAGCCTTATCAATGAAAGCATGAGGATTTCAGAAAAAAATATGTTAAGACTCTAAATGCCTGTTTTAGACCATTAAAAAAT